>JAYKKT010000068.1:2252500-2432500 GCA_036023115.1 Brasenia schreberi
ATCAAATGGTGGAAATTCTTAAGCAGATTTAAGCATGAATAGATATGCACATTTACCATGTTCTCTCTCTCAACACACACACACACACACACACACACACACACATATATATATATATATATATATATATATATATATATATATATATATATATATATATATATATTAGTGGTAACTACTCAAATCCTGAAAAGTGTTCACATATGATCAAACAACTTCAATATTGGATTTGCATGATCACCCGTGAATATTTGAATTAAAGGTACTATTATACTTTTGTACTTTACATTTAATGCATTGTGTATTAAATATATTGAATGGTTGAGATGACAAATTATATTTGAGTACGGAAGGGGTTTAGCATTTACCATTATGTCTTTCTCTCTCTCTCTTTATATATATATATATATATATTATAGAGAGAGAGAGGTAGTGGTAAGTGTTCAAACCCTATTTATCCTCAAATCTACTTTAACATATCAACCATTTGATTGACATCATTAGTAATAGAGATATCAATGAAGACTAAGAGTACCATTATACTTTTGTATTTTGTATTTAAATACTTTTTACTTTATCACCTCAATCATTACTCTAAAAAAATCAAATTTTTTGAGAAGATAAAGTAGAGTTAAGCATGTAAGAGCATTTACCACTAGTGGTGTGCATCAATTGGTTCGATGCACAAACCAAACCGAATTACCCGAAATCTGATTTGGATGAAATTTAATAAACTAAATCTGAACCGAAGTATATACCTAACCGAACCAAGCTGAAGTAGTTTAGTTTGATTCGGTTATTTAGTTTGATCTATATGTTAGATTATGTAACTAAAATCACTAACATACACACTATTAACAAATCCTTTGATCTATAACATCACATGCATATGCAAAAGAGAAGTATACATAATTACAAGACATGGATTTGATATCCACAAAATTACTATGACTTTATTTGGGGCAGTATCCTTATCCACTGGAACAACTCCGATTTCACGATTCAAACATGATGTTAGTAAACTATGAAAACCAAATAGAAAATATCCACAATTAGCAGCTTACCTCAGTCGATATCTCAACGAGAAATGTCTATTATCGTTTAGCGCTCACGTCATTATTACTTGCTTTCTTTTGTAAGTGCATTAACTGTGAACATGATTGGATTTCTTTTGAAACCCTGCAACTGAAGATTATAGGAGGGATGGAAAAAGCCCTTTGTATGACAAGAATGGTTACATAGAAGAGTCAGATGTACAAATTATGGCGAGAGAGGAGAAGGAGAAGGACGGTAGCAAGTGAGAGAGAGGGAGGAAGAGAGAGGGAGGACAATCCATGAGAAGCAGTGTGACATAGTTGAATGGAGAGAATGATAGTCGATGGCGAGAGAGAGAGGGGGCCAGCTGCAGGAGTTGAGCGAAGAGAAAGAAGGCGAGAGTCAGCCATGAGAGAACGATAGTGGAAGGCGAGAGAGAGAGGAGGCCAGCTCCAGGAGTTGAGCGAAGAGAAAGAAGGCGAGAAGCAAAGAGAGAGTCGGACATGAGAAAGCTGAGCGTAGAGAGGGAGGAGGAAAAGCAAAGAGGGGGCCAATCGTGAGAGAGTTGAGCGGAGAGAGGAATAGCGACACATATAAGGAGAACTAGGGACGGGTCGAAAGGGGGGCAACGTGTCATAAGGTATTTAACATTCTAATCAGTTTTTCGGTTGGTTCGATTTGAGATCACATAAAACCGAAACCGAATCGAAAATCGAAATATAAAAAACTTAGCCCGAATTCGAACCCAAACTCTACAAACCCGAACCAAATCGATCGGGCGAAATCGATTTTTCGATTAAATCGAAAGTTTGCTCGCCCCTCTTTACCACTACGGAGTCTACAACTCATATCTACCTATTACTTTTCTCTTTTATAATATTTAACGACCTTTATAACTTTTCAAAATTCTTAAAAAAGATACGGGTGAACAGCGGTGTAATGCATATAGACTTGATAGAGCTCGATCTTTAGCCAAACTTAATTGAGCCTATGTTTGTTAGATGGAGCTCGAGTTGTTCAACCTAATTTAAGCTCTAGCTGAAGACAGAAGTTCGATCGATCTCAAGCAGAGTGTTCTGAAGGATTTGAGTCCAGCTTAATTGGATACGAATATTAATCTACACAAGGAGCCAAGGGGGTCCACTCTACTTGTTCACGGTGCATGATTGCACTGTTCTTGCGTGGGATACAGCGGCCTCTCGTTGGTGTAAAATTTCGCGTCTAAATCTGCTCGTCGCTGCGTTATCTGCTGTCGCAGCCAACTCAAATGGCTTCCCTCCATTGCCTGACACTCCCTTCCTTCTCTGTTTCCAATCCACAGAGTAGGCCGCCACATTTCATCTTGGTAGCCTCACATGATTTGGTCAACCGTCCCCTTCGTTGCCATCGCACTTTTTCCCCGATGAAAAACCGTAGGAAAATCAGTGGATTGAAGCCCTCTAACAGATTCGGGGAGCAATTGAAGACTACAGAACCCACGGTCCCTCCCTTTAATGTACTTATTACGGGTTCCACGAAAGGCATGCAAGTCACCGTTCCCATGTGAAAAGGTTTTTCTTTGGCTAGGCAGTGTTCCCTTTAAGATATGGGGGAACATTTTGCACGAGGAGAACACCCATATTTCTCACTACCCACGAAATTGGCCTCTTCACATTTTGTCTATGAGGGATAGCTCCTCAACACCCGGAGACCCTTTTCTGATTGTCCTAGAGTTTTTTCACATATAATTGCTTAAATACATGCGTTGATTATCCATGGTTTGCAGTTTAGTGCCTGTTAAAGAACATAAGAAATTGAGAGCAAGCTGGTGGCGAAAAAGTTTGGTTAGAAAAATGTCAAGTTTGGAGAAACGTATTGAGATACAAATGTTAGTTCTTCCAAATCGTTATACGTAGATTAATATTTCTTGTTGGGATGGATTAATTCAAGTAGTTGGTTGTGTGCTTCTTCTCTAATTATAGCTGCCGTGCTAACACTGTGAATACTGTTTAGGCTTTTACTTGCAAAAAAGAGGGCATGAATTTGCATTATGAAGATTATTTTTAATAGGTTTATGGCTATAGAACCTTGATATATCATTTTCACAATGTTTTAAGTTTTGGCATAGCGTGGACACTGTATGCTGAAGCTGCTCGACCATCAAATCCCTTAAGCAGCTTGTAACCATGATTCTTGCTTCTTGATGGTTTTGAACCTCACCATTTTATAAATATTTTGACGTTTTATATTGGATGGAAATTCCTAAGATGATTTTCTTCATCCCCATGAGCCCGTTCCTCAAAGAACTTCTTGTGTTTATTGCACAAATTTGGTACTACTGAAAGTCACCTGATTTATGGCTTGATGCAGGAATTGGATATGCATTTGCTGAAGAGTTTCTGAAAGCTGGTGACAATATCATAACATGCTCGAGATCAAGTAATGATTTCTGCAACTGATGAATTTCGTCAATGTAATGTCAAGTCATAATAGCCCCGTCTAGCATGGGAAAAGGCTTAGTTGTTGTTGTTGTTGTTGTTGTAATGTCAAGTCATAATATGCTGAAGACCAGGTATTGATTGATTAATTAATACTGATGTCTGGTGTTAAGAATTGGATTATTTTTCTATGAGAAAGCACTGTTTCAAAGTTTCAAGCCTGTCGGTGCCTCAGAATATTTGGTTCCTATTAGATATTAGACTGGATCTAGGATCTGGCATACCAAATTTGGAACCAAAGTTGATAATTTCTTCCTAAATTTCGAATTCGCAGTCCAAAGTGTTGAATCTGCAGTCAAGAATTTGAGAGAGGAGTTTGGCCTGCATGTGTGGGTACCTATTTTAGTTCTTCCTTTCTCTACATATTCTTTGCATTGTGCCCTTCCTTTTTCTTAAACTACACCTAGTTACACATTAGTCTCGTGAATACTTGAAAATATCTTATCTTTTAGGGTACAATTTGTGATGTCCGGAGTGGGTGCGATGTTAAAGCACTAGTTTCCTTCACACAAGACAAGCTCAATCACATTGATATATGGGTATGCCTTGCACTTTTGCTTAATAATTTTGTTTTTATTGCATAGATATGTTATATGTATGTATAGCTCTCCAATCATTAGAAAATAACAGATGCACCAACTGTATAACGTACATTTTTGAAGTATCCCAAATTTCAAGATTTTATCAAATAAACAAAAACTTAACCATGTGTTCGTGTCAATCTCCAAGATGCTTTTAACAAGGGTCACCTTTGCTTCCTGGTTCTTGACTGTTGTGGAGTAGGTTTTTGCGCTGCCCGTGAAGGTCTTGAGTGGTTTTGACGGAGTCATAGAGTAGATGAATTATTTACTCGTTCACTAAAAGTTTGAGAAATGCATCTAGAAAGTAAGTTTCATTTAAGAACAGGAAACTTATAAAGTTGCCTCTATATCAGTTGATTATAAGGAACAAGTGTACATTCTGTACCTCAGTAGCCGTGATTCTCAATAACAGATGATGGTTCTCCTCCGGTAAGTTGCTATATTTCACAGTTATTGGAAGTGTAATTAAGCTAAGATCAATAATTTAAATTGTGATTGTCACAAAATTCATTTAAATCTTAGCTTGCAGGTTTCAGTGGTCCATTTTCAAATCATTTGAAGCATTTGAAGTAATGAGACCTAGTTGCCAGACTGATAAGGGTCATGTCTGTCACCAAGGAGACAAGTCATATCTGTGTGGTCATATATTAGGATATACTGGTAGCCATAGCATCATTAATTTATCAGCAATGACACTCGCATACAGAATAGTTGTCTGCTTGAGGAGACATTTGTGTTAGCTGTTCAATGTAGTATTAGTTTTCTAGTTTATAGCTACTGAGTCTCCTCTATCGTTCCATGGAAAACCTGTCAGGCTTTAAGAGGCAAACCCTTTCAATTGGAGCCCATGCTTAATTGGGAATACTTTGTGAGGACCCAGTATCACAAGGGTGATTGACTCTCAGATTCTAAGGAGGAGTTAAATGTGCAGGTGTTCATCTTGTAAGGGTCTTCTTTTAGTAGCCAACCTTATGAGTGTAAATGTATTTTCCTCTCTAAATTTTGCTTTTTCATCATGGCATGATGCACAATTATCAGGAAGCCCTTGCTTTCTTGCTTTCTGTACTATAATGGTATAATGTATTTAACATTCTAAGTTCGCATATCTTTTAGTTGGACTTATCTTGAATCCTGATTGTCTTCAATGTCTATTCTGATATACCTATCTCCTTTGAGAGAGATAATTTAGTTTCAGACAAGCAGCACCAAATTTATGAATTGATGCTGTTATCAAAATCATTCAGATAAATAATGCTGGATCAAACGCATACAGCTACAAACCATTGATAAAGACATCTGATGAAGCTCTTATGTAGATATGTTTGAGACTTATCCCTTCAATATGGTGGATTGTATTCTTATTGACAAATATAGCTGAAAATAAGTTTTCTTTGCAGGGAAGTTGTTACCACAAATACACTTGGTTTGATGATCTGTTGTAGAATATCTTTTGAATCCATATGTACAGCATTCACTTTAATTTCTGGAGACCACCTATTTTAATTGTTTTTACTTTTACTATGTGATGCTTACAGGCAATAAAGATGATTCTAAGCCAACCTCATGGTGGTCATATTTTCAACATGATGGTGCTGGTTCAGATGGGAGGCCAACTCCTCGGTATAAACTGGAATTGGTTTTAGTACATTATTATTGGATTTGACCCATGAGCAAATACTAAGTACTTGAAATTACAATACTACAGCTTCAGGACGGAACCCTTATCATTTATCAATACAAGTCCATCTTTTAAATCTTGATATAGAAAATTTGTTTTGTTATCTTGAATTATGCTGACCTAAGAACATTAAAGCGTAACAAAATATGTTGCAACATGTTGATAGCGTACCACATGTCATTGTTAAAATATGTATATTTTAATGTATTTTTTTTGTTTGTGAAAATACACACTTTTGTAATCAGGTCCATCAAGCACCTGGGCCTATTAAATTGTAGTAGGACAGGGCACTAGGGCTCGTGTTTGAGTGATGAATATCCAGGGACATCAGGACCTTGGCCATTCTTTAGTTAGCCGTTGGGGGCCTCCCTAGTCCCTAACGGCTAGCCAATATAGTCAGTGGGGAGACCCCTAATGGTTGTATTGACTACTTTTTGCATGCATTGCTTATTTGCTGTAAAATCAATGTAAATATTGCTCTATAAATAGAGTCTCTTACCTCCTAATAAAGCATGTTGTTTTGTAGCACCTTGACACTTGTTTGACTCTTGATTGTTTTGATATTTGACTTGTATTGAGCATTGAAGCACCAAGCTTTTGGTGAATTAGTTTCATGGTTATTCTCGGTTTGTTCAATTGACTCTTAATAAAGCATGTTTTTTGCACCTAATTGGTTGAGATTCCTCGAGCAACTTGAAGGATCTTTTTCTTACATGGTACTAGAACCTACTCACAAGAATATTATCGGACACGATTGCATTGGGAAGCATACCCGACTTGAAGCAAATTTTGTCTTCTTACCTTTGCTATTCTAAGGTTGAGGTAATTCTCGAAAACTTGTTTTTATTAAAAATAAAAGGAAAAATGAAGTGTTTCAATGTTTACTTAACCTAAATTGCTATCAAAATTAGGCAAGAACAAGGAAAAAATATTTTTGTCTAAAAACTATTGAGATTCTGTTGAAGGCAAGAACCTAATTTGATTATTGATGGGCTTAATGAAGATGATATAATCAAAGCCCAAGAAAAATATAAACAAGATTTAAAACATGGAAAAAATGAATACGAAGATCACTTGGATCATTTGCCAAAATGTAGATGATAAGCTTAGAAATATAATTAACATATTTGAAAATGTTTTTGAAACTTGAGAATATTTTAAGAAAATTCATTCTTAAGATGATTTCATTTTTCAAATTGATTTAATGAAAAAATGATATAATGCTCAAGCAAGGCAACTTTAGCATTAGAGATTACCGCAATGAATTTTCTGAAATGTGGAACTAACTTTGAAGTTCTGACAAATTTGAAAAACTTCAAAAAATGGATAGTTCAAAGAATATTTAGACAATCAATATTTTTTCATATTTATGCGAGGCCTTAGAGATACAACAACTAAGCCTTTTCCCATACTAGACGGGGTCGGCTAAAGGGGATGGGTTTCTTGTCGATCTAATTATGGAAGAAACTAAATTAAAAACTTTAAATGCTTCCAAAAGGGGATGGGTTTCTTACCATCTAGTTTAATAAGTGTTATATGTATTCAACCATATCATACAATACGGTGCGATATGCAACATGTATTATATAATACGTGGTGTATAGTACGGTACGAATGATATGCTCTAGACCTTTATAAATGGTCGGTCGGCCGAATAGAACCCCACATTTCTGCGGGGTTTCTGGCTTCCGTCCGTTGCTTCCAAGTGCTATAAGGTGACTTCGAGCTTGGTGAAGCATCTTCAAACTGTTTTCAAAGGTCTCTAACGTCACGATCACTCCAACAGTGACAACATCGATGATCTGGTGGTTATGGTATAGATTTTTTTTGCTTTTTCTTCGTGCATTTGGTATTTTCTTGTGTTATTTGTTTTTTCTTTTTTGAATAACAATATATGAAGTGCATGAATATCTTTTTATTATATTTGTGAAGTGGGAGACACTCTATTTGAGTGTTTTGGTGATTTATGAAGTGAAGATTGGGGATTTACGAATTGCTTTTATTTTCAGGTGTATTAAGATTGAAGTATTAAATTAAGATAGCAGGAAGGTGTGTTAGGGACTCTCAATCTCGGTGTGATGATCCAGCATGGCAGTGGGGTACTGTAGTTTAGGGAAATAAATTTAAAATAAAATGTGTTTTCTGTGATAAGGTGATTAGTGGTGGAATTTATTGTTTGAAACATCACCTAGAAAGGACTAGGAAAGAGGTTGGTCCTTTCACGAGTAAAGTTAGAAGAGTGTCAGAAGCAATTAAATGGCAGTCTCTATAGATGATTGAAAGTATAATTGAGAAGAGGGAAGAAAAAGAAGATATAGGGATGTTTGATAAAGAGGATGGTGGACTTGGTGGAGGTAGTGATAGCATCCCTTCTGATGCTAGGATAGAGATTCATAGTAGTAGTTCTCGACCTTCAACTAGGGAAAAGAGTATTGTTCAAGAGGTTGCAAGTGGTAGAAGAGAAAGAGCTAGAGGAAGATTTTATTCTGTCATAAGTCTTTTTTTCTGTGGAAACAAAGAATCCATGTAGCCGACCCCGTCTAGTATGGGAAAAGGCTTAGTTGTTGTTGTTGTTTGAATAAGTCTTTTTTTTCTCCTAGTACTACACCTGGTGTTCAATATAGAATTTGTGTTGCTATAACTTCAAAGCAATTGCAAGAGCAAGTAGACCTTCCAGTAGAGAGATGGTTTTATGATACATGCATTACATTTAATGAAGCAAACAGTTTTTATTTTCAAGCAATGGTAGATATCATTACTAACATTGGTCTAGGGGTATAAGATGTCATGTTATCAAAAGTTGAGAGGGAAACTATTAGATAAGATTATCCTTGAAGTCATAGAATATTGTTTGATTTTGTTAAATTTTCTTGTTTGTTATCCTAAATGACTTATGTTTTTTATATCCCTAGACACGTTAGAAGAATGGCATATTATAGAGGTTTTAAGGCATGAATTTGATAAGGTGATATTGGAGGTTGGGCTTGAGAATGTAGTCTAATTAATTACAGATAATGCAACTAACTATAAAGCAGCTGGAAAGGAGTTAGTTGATACGTATGAGACTTTATTGGACACCATGTGTAACCTATTGTATATATCTCATACTGGAGGATATTGGACAGAGAGGATATTGGACAAATGGATGAGGTAAAGGTAGCAACTCAATGTTGTTAAGATATCATAAAATTCATCTATAATCATGCTTTTGTATTATATATGATGAAGAGATATACATATGGTATAGAGCTCCTTCGTGCAATCGCTACTCGGTTTGCAACTAATTTATTATCAATACAGAGTATTGTTAAACAAAAGCAAACCTTAAAGAGAATGTTTTCCTTATATGAGTAACAACAGTTTGCAGACTTGCCTCAAAATAAAATCAATAGAAAATTGAATAAGATTGACAGTATTTAGGAGTACATTTTGGAACTCCTATATTATACTATTAAGGATCACGTATCCTTTAGTGAAAGTTTTGAGATTGACTGACAGCGTGGAGAAGTTATCTGTGAGTTATCTTTATGAAGCCATGGATATGACCAAAGAAGTTATTAGAAGCAACTTTAATAGAAGAAAGATAAATTATGTGCTTGTGTGGAATATTATCGATAACAAATGGAATAAACAGTTGCATCATCCTATTCATGTAGCAGCTTACTACCTAAATCCATTAATAATTCATTATTTAGGTATTCTGTAAGCTTTAAAAGGGATGGTGAAGTTATTCGAGGTATCATTGATTTCATAGATAGATTGGTCCCTAGATGAGAGTAGAGTGGATGTTATACAACGAGATATGGAGATCTATGATAATGCTCTTCACTTGGTAGGTTTGCTATAGTCATTCACAACCGTAATAATATGCATCTAGGTAAATAGGAATGAGAACTAATTTGATCCAATAAATCTGTATAATTTTGATATCGTACAAGAGTGGATTATGGAAGATAGTGAAGCAAATACACTCCTAACTGAAGAAGACATTCAATAGACTAATTTGGAAGGAGGGCAACAATATCAAGGAAATGATTTTGATTTTGAAGCTGAAGGAGATGATGATCTTTAATGAGGAGAAGATGAAGATTATTTAGTTTATCGTGATTACAATATGTAAATGTAATTTTTTTTCAATTATGAAATTTATAATTTTTTTTGCTAAAGATGTATTGCTTAAATGCTTTAGACATTGAAAATTGAATGGTGATTGATGAATATATACTCAATTTATGCATTATATAAATTGTTTTCAATTTATTTGATTTTGCCTGAATTTTTGTGACTTTTTTAGTATTAAAAAATGATATGGGCGATACGATATGTAATGCTACGTATCGTATCGTATCATGGACTAAAACAATATATAATATGATACGCATTGAACAATACTGAGTTTAATATTGATAATCTTAAAAGAGAACTTTCTCTTCAACCATATTTACTCCCGTCTTGATGCGTGAATAGTGGTGAGTGTTGTAAATGTGGATTGTTGTTGCTGTACCAAAACTAAGCAACGTGCAGCAAAGGATCCCTAGAACAAAATCAGGATTGTTGCAAGGAAAAGCAAAAAGACAGATTTTTGTATGAATATCTAGAAGATAGGTTGTGATACCATGTTGTAAAGAAATCTTTATTGATAAAAATCAATCTTTATATATGAAGTAGAGTCGCTTCTTCAGAGGTCGAGTGCATATCTGCCACACTAAAGCTTGCGGCTGCTGCACACTTTTCTCTCTCTCACTTAGGTTTTCTTAGTCACAACTTATATAAGAGTGTTTTAACTTAAAAGACTAATCTACTCTTACACTAAAACTCAATTAACAAGTTATACTAAAGAGCAAGTGATAGGATCAGGGGTACAGGAACCGATCCACAATTACTTCTCAACACATGACAGGTTGCACTATGCACTTTCTTTGATTCTGAAAATCTCCGAGTTCATTGTTTCAGATGCAAGACTTGTTTGAGAAATTATGTTTTCTTGGGACATCCAGCTGCAGAAGCCAGCAAATAAAAGTTTTAGGAATAAGGAAATCATTTCATATGAACTTGAATATTCTTGATTTTTAGACTAAAATAGGCTGCATGGCTTACTAAGTGATGCAACCCAATCCAGTGGGAACGATGAAACTGATGTACTGGATATGTTCAGATCAAATTGTATCAGGGTACTAGGTAAACTGAATCTGTCAAGACTGGTGATAGTAGCGTCACTTTTTTATGTTCGTGTATCTGCAATGCACAGAAGGATGTACAAATGTTGGTTTGTCTGTTGTGACTGGATGGTGAACCTAGCTACATATCCAAGTATGAACAATTTAAAAGAAGATTCCATGTTTTAACAACTACCCTGATCCCTTGATTTTCATGGTCCTGCTTTATCCAAGTCAAGTGATGATAACTCAGAGTTTTGTGGCAGCAACTATGATTTGTGTAAAATGGTACCATATTTTAGGGTAGACTTTTACCGAGAAATCGCCAAGGTCCAGTCCTCCCATGGAAGTATACTTGGGCATTATTCTTGCTGCAATTGGTTCATACACTGAGAATCAAACTCATGACTAATCTTGAAGTCAGATGCTTTAAGCTGACCAACCTAGCCAGCTGTCTGGAGTCTAAGAGACTGCCTTAGATTTATGTTCTTTAAACTATATCTCAATGCTATGCAATTGTATCTCCAATCCCGTCCGAGATCATTAGGTGCATGGCTTTTACAATTGATTTAAGCTGCAGAGGATATCACACTTCTTGAGCTGATGCCTTGTAATATTGCTCTGATTTTTTATTGGGTTTTAACATATGTTCATTTATGTTGATATGTTTGCAGCCAGGGATGGTTACAACCGATCTCTTGATGTCCGGGGCTCTGACAAAGCAGGTGAATGTAGAACCACGAGTCTTCTCCTTGCTCTTTGTAGAGCAACACTGACTGCAACCTCTTTTTTCTTTTCTATGCTTTTGCTCAAATTTCAGGCCAAGTTTTTCATCAATGTTCTTGCCAAACCAGCAGAAGTGATAAGTAAATTGCTCAATAGTATCTTCTGACCGTAGCCACCCTTCTCGTTATTAGCAACTTCTGGGCAAGGTTTTCCCGAGAACATATTTTCAAAAAGTTTTATTTCTTTAAAAACTTATACCCATATATAAGAACAAGGGAGACATTCAAAATTGTGTGAATTATCGAGGTATCAAGTTAATGAGTCATACTATGAAATTATGGGAAAGAATTGTCGAATGTAGGTTAAGACAAGTATCAAGTACAACGGAGAATCAATTTGGATTCATGCCAGGCATATCTACTATTGAAGTGATTCACCTTTTGAGACGTCTTATGGAACATTTTAGAGCAAAAAAGAAAGACCTTCACATGATATTTATTGATCTAGAAAAAACTTATGATAGGGTACCGAGGGAGGTTCTTTGGAGAACTTTAGAAAAAAGAGGTATCCCATTGACATATATTAACCTTATAAGAGACATGTATGATGGTGCAAAAACATGTGTGAGGACTCATGAAGGAACGACAGACTTCTTTGAAGTTAATATTGGGTTACATCAAGGATCAACTTTAAGTCCATACGTATTTATAATGGTGATGGATGAGTTAACAAAACATATTCAAGATGAAGTACCATGGTGTATGTTATTTGCAGATGACATTGTATTAGTGGAGGAGTCTAAGGAAAAAGTTAATAGAAAATTGGAACTATGGAGAGAAACATTAGAAAGCAAAGGCCTCCAACTTAGTAGAACAAAGACAGAATATATGGAATGTAAGTTTGATCATTTGGTTACTTCAGAGGACATGGAAATTAAAATTGGCACACATTGCATTCCCCAAAAGGAAAGTTTTAAATACCTAGGGTCAATTTTTCAAAGTGATGGAAGAATTGATGGAGATGTTACACGTAGAATTAATGCTGATTGGTTAAAATGGAGAGGAGCATCAGGTATTCTTTGTGATAAGAAGATACCATTAAAGTTAAAAGGTAAATATTATAGAGCAGCAATTAGGCCTGCCATGTTTTATGGTTCTGAGTGTTGGGCAGTTAATCATCAACATGTACAAAAGATGTCTGTGACAGAAATGAAGATGTTGAGATGGATGAGTGGTCATACAAGAAAAGACCGTATACATAATGAAGTTATTAGAAACAAATTAGGAGTGGTACCAATAGAGGATAAAATGAGAGAACATCGTTTAAGATGGTTTGGACATATAGAAAGAAGATCAAAAAAAGAACCTGCAAGAAGGTTAAAAAAACTAAATTTGGAAAGTATTAAAAGAGGTAGAGGACGACCACAAAAGTGTTGGAAAGAAACAATAAAGAATGATCTAGCTTATTGGGAGTTAACTGCTAACATGGCACACGATAGGGATCTGTGGAAACAAAGAATCCATGTAGCCGACCCCATCTAGTATGGGAAAAGGCTTAGTTGTTGTTGTTGTTGTTGTTTATTTCTTTAAAAAATCTCGGATGCCTTAAGAAAAGTAGGAGCTCAAGAAAAATGGTTGTAAGACTATTTTGTCTTGAAGAAAAGATAAGTACACATGACATCAAAATGGTTCTAAATTCTAACAGCTGTCTCCCATTTCGAGACGAAACCGAAAGCCAAAACTTGTATGAAAATGTGTATGAACCATTTTGTTCATGTTTCGGCTTTTACAACAAAGTTTTATTTGAAAAAAGAGCATATCACATGCATGAGTACTTCATAGCTCAGACAGTTTATTCGCCCACTTACTAGGTGGGAGTTTCATAGTCCGAATTTCAACGTTTCTCATGTTATTTCTTATTTTACCATTTGTTTTTATTCTCTTACATGCGCAAATATATATTTTACTGGTTCCACGTTTCCTAGATTTTGGAAATGTGTATTTTCCCGTGTCCTGTTTCCATATCCTTTTCCACATAAAAGTGGTTTGCAAAGTAAAATACAAAAAATAGAATAAAACGTAAGAAGTTTTTGTTACTTAACAAAAACTTCGTGATGTTCTCGAAAAACCCATAGTATTTGAAACTATCATGATATTTTCGTGTCCTTAATATTTGTATTTTGTCATGTACTCTCAAAATATGGCTGATATTGGTACCTATGCTTCTAGCCATTTGCAAATTTGATTTGAAGTGAAACCGTCTCTTGATTGATCTGGTTGATGGCGTCACATGAGAACTGAAAGGTGCAGAGAAACTGTGAAACTTCTCATGTAATTCTTGAGGATACATGGCTTCTTATGAAGTTTTCCTTTTGACTACTGTATAAGGGTTTATAATACCAAAACCAAAATGGAAATCATAAGACAGAGCTCTGAATTTTCTAAAAGTATGTTGTAGTTTATACCTCAAAGGAACTGAGCAGAAAATTACGAGAACTCCAAATGCAAAGGTTCACATCTTTCATCACTCTGTCTACTGTATGGTTAAAGCTACATGTACCCCCACCCCCGAAAGGGGGTAGGTCAGTGGTTAGGGATCTGCCTAACCTGTCTTGCCTACAAAGAGAAGAAAAGACTATACGCACCTCGTATTGGATTTGCCTTCGCAATTTTGCTTTGGCTCTTAATGTTTATCGGCTGAAATGCCAATTTGAGTTTTTTGAGTTGCATTTGTTTTGCAGCTTCTGCTGCAAAAGATGTTTTTGAGTTCATGCCGGGCATCATACTGATGTCTATAGTTTCTATTCTATTGTTTGGTGCAGGTTGCAGAATACCTTGTTCCTTCCATCAGGGCTGTTCCTCTGAGCGGCTCATTAAAGCCTACGTACATTCGTTTCTTGACTGGGCTGAAGGCATATTCGCAGATATTTTCAGTTAATCCTTTTTTCCCAATACCAGAAAAGGACTTTTTTTGGTTTTCTTATTACTGCCAAAACTAATCTATTCTTACGTGTTCTGTTTGGCGATGGCTTTGCTGCAGAGATTTGCTTTTGAAGCAAGGAAAATCAGATACGTGCTTCAGGACTGAAAGTGGCAGGAATATCATCTTCTCTTCCATTTTTGCTTACAATTCATTCATACGATGTAACATTCTTGGAGGATTTTCCTATAATGCATAATTTAAGTTGCATTCAATGTGACTGTCTTCTTTTTGACTGGACAACCATGACCCTTATCAATTTGCTTGCATTAATTCTCATTCAGAGGTTCATCTATGCGTAGAGCTCAGCTCCTCTTTTCATGGAATTGGAACTGGACAGTAACGAAACCAACAGTTCAAACTGGTCCTATTTATATGTTTATTTCTGATTTTTTTAACCTTTTCTGTTTTCTTAACGTTTCTTTTTTTCTAACAAAAACAGTTACAGTTGGGCAAACTGGAACCGGCAGTTTCTAAGCGTAGGTTCAGGATCACCTGGAGTTGACCGTGTCTTTGTTCATCGCACGTCCAAATTCTGCAGCCACTTCAGCCTCTCCAACTTATGAATCATCTTGTTCCAGTAACTCCTCCGAAGTATGATCAACGAGTCTCATCACGATCTGTGGTGCAGCAGGTTGCTGCTCTGATCTAAAAGAGCGAGCACTGGTTTCCATGCGCTAGGTTTCCGCACGTCGCTCACCCATTAAAACTAGGCTTAACTCTCTGGGAGAATTAAGCTCCAGTGCCTAGCAGTTATACGATGCATTCCGTGCCATCTTGCACGTATTAGCTCATCTGGCACCGCTGACCACCATGTCACTGGTGGTAAGTTCAATTCCCCCGGTGCCCATGGGTGCATGTGTTAGGCTTCAGCCCTCCCATTGAAACAGAAAAGGAGGGACTCATCCAAGCTAAGCTTCTAAAGCAGGAACGTCATTTGCTTCCAAGCACCAGCCAAACAAGAAAAGAAAAGGCACGCCCTGACCGAAGAACGCTTGCTTTTCTAGTCATTTCCCCTACTTCCTTCCCCGGGCTTTTCCTTGCTTCCTATCATTTCCGTCAAAACTACTACTACAACTACAACTAAGCCTTTTCCCATACTAGATGGGGTCAGCTACATGGATTCTTTGTTTTTTTTTTTCGTAGAATGCATCTTAAGTCCGACAAAGTTTTACGCTGGCTGTCGGAAGCCTAACACAACCCTCCTCCTTTTTCCGGGCTTGGGACCGGCCATGCAAGGGTGATTCCTTACATACCGTCAAAAACTCGACATTAATCAGGATACAATGGCTCGAACTGCACGAAGAAAACCATGTATGGATGGATTCTCAGTGAACTCCCAAGTGCTTAGTCTTTAGGGAAATGAAATACTTAAATGTTTACTTCTCATGCTAAATAGAGAGCGTTATCCATTCTCAGAAAACGCAAAACAGTTTTGAAGTCAGAAATCGACTTGATATATATACACAAGGAATTCCAAAAGCAGAGACGCCCACTATAGTGTAGCGGCCAGCCACTATGAATCCAGGTACTTCCATATTATTAGAGACGCCATATTTTCTTAATCAGCCGTCCAGCTCTGCTCAACTATGTCACGCACTCTCCTGTTGTAGTCACGCTTATTCTCACTGAACATGCGAGCTGCCTCAGAATTTGCCGGAGAGTTGGGATTTGGATCACAAAGAAGAGACTGCACACATGCAGGGCAAGGTCAATTACAAGGATAACAATCCATACTACAAAAAGATAAGTTACGCCGGATATGCTAAACAGGAAGCATAACCAGCTTCCAGTGCTCCAAAGACAACCGGGGAAAGCTTTGACGGGGAAAACAAAAGACCAATTAGGAAGTGCTACAAATAAACATTAAATCATAGTTGTGAGTTTATTCCAGGGAAATGAATTAAAAAGATGATAATGAAACTAACCGTAGTGTCTTTATATATGTCTAAATCAAGCAGAATCAGTGGTAAATTTCCATACAACAGACAAAAGAGAAATGATAGCAAAGACTCATCAAACTAATAGGAAATTCAGGATCCAATAGTCCCACTAAAACTTGCGTATTTTCTCAAAAGATCTTCAGTCTTAATCAAAACTAAAAGGAAGGCTTATTACCAAGGACTCTTAAAATTTTAAGCAAATTGCGGCTTATGTGAACACAGCACATGGATCTCTTATTAAAATTTTGTAGATCAGATAGGTTAGCTCCTCATTAACACAGGTTCATGTTCCTGATGGAAAACAAACAGAAAAGTAGCAAAGAGAGCACTCAACACACTCAAAAGTACAAGGGTCTCGTACAATCCACGGCTAAACATCTTGTCCACTTCTCTTTTAATACTTCATTTTCAGATGTCTTTGACTTGAAACAGAAAATAATGAGACTTATGCAAAACAATGCTTTACCAGTGGAGAAAAACTTCAGATGCTCAGCTCTAAAGGGGGTCTTAGTGCACCGCTGCTTCCATGTTACTATCTAAATCTTGAGCTACATAGACAGTCTATTTCAAGGCACTCTGCGTTTCGAAGACTAAGGGCATTTTTATATAAATTCCAGCTCATGTTAGAGATTCCAAACAGTTATTTTTCTCTAATTTCATGGTGCACCAAATTTCAAAGACCGAGACCATTTTTGTCTAGATTCCAGCTCATGCTATAGATTTTAAACTCTTATTTTATCTAACATTCCAAAGACTAAGATCAGCTTTTATAGATTCAAGTTGCCCAACCAGATTCCGATGTTCCAAAGACAACCCAAGAACATTATCTCTATCTAAATCTTGAGCTACGTTGAAAGTACAATTTCAAGGTGCATATAAGTGTTGTAAGTACCGGATCGAGTATCATTTTTCTTCATGAGACAGGTATATCATATAATACTGTATCATAAATTTTTAACTACAAAATACTTTTAAAATAATAAATAAATAAATAAAGTTTTAAATGATTATTAATAATCAAAAGATAATACATGACATTTAAATTATTTAATAAGATATCAAGCACCTACATTGACGCCCAACAATTTCCTGATTTAAGAACGTGTTTCTTAATAACTCAAAACTTGAGACTCTACCATCAATATACATGTGCTTGTACTAGGTAATATATACTACCCTTAGAATTCTAAGGATTAACAAATATGTGTTTGGGACTCTAACAATAAAAGATCAATAAAAGAGGAGGGTTATGACTTATCTACCATGGATTCTATAAATTTTGATAGGGCCCTATAGAAACAAGGAATCCATGTAGCCGACCCCATCTAGTATGGGAAAAGGCTTAGTTGTTGTTGTACTCTATTTATTAACGTGTACTTATTAGACTTGTTAGAGTCCCAAGCAGTATTTATTAATGATATTAGTTATTACCTCTTAGAATCCCAAGCGCATATTTATTGATAGTATTAGTTATTATTTACTGAGTTTCATCGATGGGAGTTATTGAGTCCCAAACACAAATTTATTATGATTTTTTTGTATTGGTTAATACTTTTGCTTTCCAGATCCATCATTTTGTAAAAGTTTTAGTATATATATTTTGTTGAGCTATAATCAGTTAAATATAGATATATGCACCACAAATACATAATTATGCGTCATATGGTTGTGAAAATGCCACCTTCTAATATGCCCTACATTTACAAGTAGGAGATGATATAAAAACACATATACTAGAATAATAAGAACTATGTTTATTATCCTTTAAAATGAACTAATAGTCAAATATCGAAGCCTTCAAGCATCAAATGAGATCAGAAAATGAAATATGAATGAAAGGTTGGTAAGCTATCTTCTTCTGCCGCCACCTATTTTTCTTTATGTTCGGATTACAACCTAATGCCAGACGACTAGTATTTAAGTAACCCTAATCTAACTTAAAGTACTAAACTACCCTTAATTAATATTAAACTTTTCATCATTAATCACGGGTCCTAATGGATTAGGATCCGAATTTCAAGCAACTTAACACGACACTGCAACTTAACACTATACTTTTGTTTATACTAATCTAGACTTACACAACTAATTAATTACACAAACTAACTAACCAACACTCCCCCTCAAGTTGGGTGAAAGATAGATGTTACACCCAACTTGTTGCATAATCTTTGAAGTTGGTCTCTAGTAACTGCTTTCGTCAACGTATCTGCACATTGATGTCCTAACTGCACATGTTCTAACTGGAATTCCTTTGCATGTACACTGTCCCGTATAAAGTGACAGTCAATCTCGATATGCTTTGTTCTCTCATGATATACTGGGTTTAAGGCTATTTGTATCGCTGCTTTGCTATCACAAAATATAGATATAGTTTTTTCAGTAAATAGGTCCATCTCCATCAATAATGATCGCAACCATTTTCCTTCACACATACCTGATGCTATTGTCCTATGTACTCTGCTTTAGCTGTTGATGTTGCTACTACTGACTGTTTCTTGCTTTTTCATGACACTATATTATATTCAATCAATGTTATATATCCAGTAGTAGACTTTCTATCCTCTGTTGAACCTACTCAATCAGCGTTTGTATAGATTTCAATGTCAATGTGACCATTAGATTGTAAAGGATCCCATGTCCTAGAGTTGTCTTTAAATATCACAATATGTGAAACACTGCATCCATGTGATGTTTTGATGGTGATTGCATAAATCTACTCACTATACTTATAGCATAAGCTATATCTGGACATGTAATGGTCAAATATATCAATTTTCCCACCAATTGTTGATATTTAATTATATCAACTTTTTCAGCTCTATCATCCATTTGTAGCTTGTGATTTACATCCATTGGAGTATATGTAGTTCTGCAATTCTCCATTTTAACATCTTGCAATAGGTCCAAGGTATATTTTCTTTGAGAGAGAAAAGATTCCTTTATTAGATCGAGACAACTTCCAATTCGAGGAAAATTTCAAGAGACTGAGGTTTTCATTTCAAATTCTCTAGACAAGTAACTTTGTATGAAGCCATCCTTTCTCTCAGGATCATTACTGTAACACCATATCATCCATGCTCCCAATAGTCGTTCTACCATGTTGTTTCTTCAAGAATAAAGTGTGGTCTGCATTGCTCGACGGTACCCAAAGGTTTTCATAGATTTTGTAAACCTTCCAAACCAAATGCTCTTGGAGATTGTTTCAACCAATACAATGATTTCTTTAATTTGCACACTTTTTGACTATGGGTTTACGGTATCATGCATCTGGTGGGAGATCCATGTAGACTTCTTCAAACAACTCGCCATGTAAGGCATTCTTCACGTCAAGCGCATTGTTAGATAACCCGATTATCGAGTTTAGCGACTAGAGAGACGATAAGACTTTCTAATCGAATAGTGTTGATTGTCTAGCTACGAAGTGCAAATACTCTCTGTCATCAATCAATCCCATGCTTTTAGGTCCCCGACATGTGCCTTTCAGCCACCAATCTTGCTTTAAAGTGTGTCGGTGTACCATTTTCGGTATCTTCACGGTGATAAATCCACGACGTCAGACTTCGATGGTTTTCCTTTCTATGTGGACGATCGACAAGTTCTCAGAGTATCTCGTTTTCGGTAAGGACTTCATCTCTCCATTCTGCTTGAGCTTTCCACTCTTAGGTGTTCATTCTGCATGGCTATTGGACATAGATACAATAGATAATTGGATCACTTGTCAATAAATATGAGTAGTGTGAATCCGATAAGTCTTGGTTCGATCGGTTACCTTCTCCACTTACTCGTGTCATATTTAATCTTACTAGAAAGAGCGAGTTCATATGTTAAGTTCTCAAGGGATTACCTCTTAGATGCAGTGGTAAATTGTTTTCTATAGGTGAGTCAGACTCAAATTAGAATGGCTCATTCGACAAGAGCGGTGGTTTGGCAAATCTGATGTCAGTGGTAGCTAGGATTATCAACCAGAGCAAAGTGTGGAGTAAGGTCAATTAGCATTTTTACGGTAGTAGTCAGCATGCTGGTCAAAGTTGCACCCTTTCGTATCCAATTCCATCCTTCAGTCTTAGATGAACCGGGTATCAGCACTTAATAACTAGGATGCTTCCTCCAGTTCAAGAGGTCTATACAATCTTTAAGCTTTTGACTTTCCTTCACTAACGGATACCACGCATTATACGTAGTCTAGAGTCGATGCTTCTTCCTGGTACACATCACAGTTTAGGAGCGTCGGAGAATCTCTCAGTCTTGCATGAGCTACATGCCAGGCAACAAAGACTCAAAGTACTGTTAGCGCCTTTTGAGTTGGAGGATATTGAACATGAATATTCCACTTTTGATAAGCGGCGTGACCCATAAAGACACGTCGCTCTACTCGGGAAACAGAAACATTCGCCCCAGTGCCTTGATGGAGATATTAATCGAAGCTACACTTCTCGGGCAGGGGGATAGAAGTTTGGAAGCAAGGGGGCAACAATTGCTTGACCAAGAGCTTGGGATGGTGTTCGAACAGTCCAGCAGTGCTAGCTAGAGTCTCCAATTGTCAGTATCTATTATAGGGTAAGTCTGAATACTCCCCGATATTTACTGACTTCGGCCATGTAAGAACTTTTAGGACACATCGATAAAACACGGACGACCTCAATATGTGTTCACAACGATTGTGATTTCCTCTCCAGTACCCCGTTTTGTTGAGGTGGAGTTTTTGCTACAGAAGTTGTATTGATGAACCAATTCAGTTGTGCTTCTAAATATTGTTGAAATTAGGAGACTCGAATATTCACTCCGTTGTCCTTTCCGAGAAGAGCATTGAACACAGTGCCGTGTACTAAGTGTCAAGTTTCATACTCCTGATGAAATTTTGACACTTAAAAAACTCACTTCACTTTTGGATTTTGGCCATCGAAGCACAATCCAAGTCATCTCTAGTGTGATCATCAATAAAAGTAACAAACTAATGTGATGCTGAGGTTGTGATCTTAGATGGACCCAGAACATCGAATGTATAACCTTAAGGGAATAGGACTTTTTGTTGGAAATTAATGGGAAGCGATGTCTGATGACTTTTTGCGAGTTCTAAACATCACATGAAACTAGAAACATCAAATTTTACAAATAAATTAGGAAATAATTTCTTAAGATAACGAAAGAGGCATGTCCTAATCTACTATGCCATATCTTTATTTCTTCTTCTGTAATACTAGCTGTCAACGCCCTTTTCTGCCTTAGAATCTGATCTCCAAGTAAGATATATAATTTATAGCATAGCTCACCATGACCAAAGATTCTTTCCGTCTTCAGATCCTGAAAAACACAACCATATGGAGAGAAAGTAACTGTACAATTCATATATTTAACCAATAAACTTACTGAAAGTAGATTTACTGAAAAGTCTGGAATATATATATCACTGAGTTAAAACTGAGATTCTCTCTCTGCATTATTCCCTTTCCTTCCATCGAAATCAAAGAACCATTTGCTACTTTTACATATTGAGGACTTGCAGTCATTTCATATTGCATCAAATTAGACTTATTTCCTACCATATGATCAGTAGCTCCTGAATCTATAATCCAA
Source organism: Brasenia schreberi (assembly GCA_036023115.1). Classification (NCBI taxonomy): domain Eukaryota; kingdom Viridiplantae; phylum Streptophyta; class Magnoliopsida; order Nymphaeales; family Cabombaceae; genus Brasenia; species Brasenia schreberi. The sequence continues at coordinate 2,274,653 of JAYKKT010000068.1, forward strand.
TTTGAGAAGACTGTAGAATCTTTAAGAGAGTAGTTACCGCTAATACTGTAGGAAGTAGGACTTAATTATGTCTTTGATGAGAAAGTCGAAGGTTGATCCCTTAGGCGTGTTTCAATCTCTGCAAGCTGTTTCTTCAAATCTGCCATCTCATCTAAAGGATTCTTTTCGGCTTTCTTCTCATATACTGTTTTAGCATGACTGCCATAATCTTTGTATTATGTGGGTTTTCTACCATAAATTTTATGTTCTGGAGGTTTCCCTATAATTTTCCAACAATACTCTCGTGTATGTCCTCTTTTACCACAATGTGTGCACTGTACTGTGTTATTATCATCATAATTCTAATTCCTTCCTCTTCCTCTACCTCTAAAGGAGGCTCTCCCTCTCTGGTAATTACTCTGTCCTCTACCAATAAATGCAGATTTCTCAGTCTGTATATGATCATCTTTCTCTAAATTCTTTCTATCTTGTTCCCTTAGTAGAAGAGAATATACTGTTCCAAGAGATGGAAGTTTTTCCTTGCTCAAAATATTCAACTTGATTGATTCGTATTCTGATGAAATTCCCCAGAGTAAATCAAAAACTTTTCTGATTTCACCTTCAGTTGTTCTCTCCTTTACACAGTGATTGCAACTGTTTTCCACAATAAGTCTCTGTTCATTCCAGAGTTCTCGTAATTCTCCATAATATTCACTAATTGTTCTGGTTCCTTGGCAGCATTTTCTTATTCTTTCAATGATCTCATATTCTTTTGCTATATTCCTTTGTCTAGAATAGGCTTCTTCTACTGCAGACCAAATTTCAACTGCTGAATCCATATACATGAAGGTCTTACTGATAGAGGGATTCATTAATTGAATTAACCATGAACTAACAAGAGCATCATCTTTAGACCATCTTTCATAGTCTGCATTGCTTCCTTCCAAGCTAGGTGGACTCTGTCTAATAATAGCTATCTTTCCTCTGGATTTTAGCACTAGCTCAATAGACCTGGCCCATTCTCTGTAATTTCTTACATCTAAACGAATGTTTGTAATTTGAAATGGTTTCACCTTTTGATTGTTTCCAAATGTAGATAACATTGATTCTTCGTTCAATCTGCCTTCCATGATTCTTCACACTTGCTCAACAAACGAAACTTCTTTTTCAAGCAAATTGATACCATAGAATATGTGTAGTATTGTATCTATTTATGTATATATATATATATACTTTGCTGCTAATTTCTGCGGATTCTGTCTCAACCAATATTATGTCTTCTTCTAGATAAATCACAAATTTCAATAGTTGATTCAATTTTCGTCCACCACTTCTTGAAGATAAGGTATGCCAAGGTATGTTGATGTTGATTGGTTTAAGTCTACCATGATTCCTTGATACGTGTTGACTTATATTCACAGGAATATTTGGTAAGTCGTGCTTCTCCAAGTTGTATTGACCCTTTTCTCGATGTTTAAAGGAATTTGTGAACATATGCAATATTCGCCATAGCCGCCGTCATCAGTTCACGTGATTCACTATGTTCACTTGATTCAGTATGCGCCACAATCACGCCTGATTCAGTTCAACTGATAATTGCAATATTGTAAATCGTATAGTAACCCTAATCGTGATTTAAATCCTTCTAAATCACGTACTTTGAATCACAATCTGTCTTGCTTCAGTCTATTATATCCCTTTTTTTGTTTTTGATAAAATATCTCAGATTTTTCATCAAATCTTTCAAAAAACTGATATGATACTTAATCTTTTCCCAAGAATAACTTGATGCGAGAGGCGGCCATACTTGTGTTTAACGCTCTGATACCATGTCAAATATCTAGCCTTCAAGCATCAAATGAGATCAGAAAATGAAATATGAATGAAAGGTTGGTCAGCTATCTTCTTCTGCCGCCACCTATTTTTCTTTCTGTTCAGATTACAACCTAATGCCAGCCGATTAGTATTTAAGTAACCCTAATCTAACTTAAAGTACTAAACTACCCTTAATTAATATTAAACTTTTCATCACTAATCACGGGTCTGAATTACAAGCAACTTAACACGACACTGCAACTTAACACTATACTTTTGTTTATAGTAATCTAGACTTACACAACTAATTAATTACACAAACTAACTAACCAACACTAATGGGCTATTCTTGTAATAAATTTTATGGACTTGAATCTAATTTGCATCTCACATGGTGATAAGTTTGTCCAAATATGAAGAAGTTTGTATATATGGTCATAATTATGTAGCAATTTCTTTATATGCATTTCATGCGGCTGCATGTTCATAGCCTCATTCATTCCTTTGTTCTTCTTTTAGATGTGTTCTTCTTTCATATACATACATAATATGCATTCTATTTTTGGTTGACATAATGAAATTCGATCACATTTATAAATAGGGGCAGATAAGTGTGATATGCCACTGTATCATGCAATACAGCAGTCAATTAATATCAGTGTGCGAACGATATGATACGATACACTTTGTATCATACGATATGAGGCAATACGTATAACACTCATGCAGATACTAACTCATGTTACGGAATTCAAATTCGTATATTTTACTTGTTTAACAATTACTTAGACATGGCCAATTCTGGTTACCCTAGTAGGCATGGCTGGTTCGAACACGAACTGGTGGTTTGAATCGAAAACGAACCATAATCATGACCATGACCGAGGTCTCTCCGGTTTGATTATGGTTCCGAGAGTTTGACAACTGAGCAGGAATTAAGGAGGAACCAAGCGGTTTCGGTTTAGTTTGAACTTGCATTCCGAAACCATCCTCAAGCCCGAAGCCATACAGTACCCGATGGTTCCAAGCTGCCGATTGGCATCCACCTACCAATTATAGGCAATCAAGTCAAGTCAGCAATTACCTTTGACCAGCCACGTCATGGGCCAGCCATGTATCACCATGACATTATCATAACAGTAATGATAATTATGATATAATGTTATATATTATATAATTAAGGTTTTAAATTTAAACCAATATTATTTAAGGGAGAGGTTAAGGTGCAAAATAACAAGATTGCAATGACAAGATAGCTGACCCAATTAATATACATTATTATATTATATATAGTATAATTAATATTAAAGCCATGACCCCGGAAAGGGTAGACACTAATTGGAGCTTGCCCATTTTATTTAAAATGCAAATAATTAAGAAAAATGGAAGGAAATAGCTAGGTATTGCACGGTTTTGGACTGATGGTTCAGACTGTAGATTCAAACTGAATCGAAACCATAGGATCATTTCTTAGTCCCAATTACGATTCCAGTCTGATTCTCAAGCTCTTACAACTGTAACCGAATCGGGGGGACCCCGGTTTTGGTTCAGCCATGTCACCACCCCATTTTGTTCAGGTTCAAGTTCAAACAGGTCATGTCTAAGCATACTTTGTTTTGGTGGCATAAAATCCTATTTTCAAACTAAGAGTCTGAACAACAATCATAATAACCATGGTTAAACATGTCTCATTCATAACCGAACCATCAGTTCAAACGGAACAGAACTGTGTCCCAAAACCATAACCAAACACATAAGCCCACTACGAGCTTACAATAGCACTCCCACAGTAGGCCTGCCTGACTGTAGTCCGCCTCTACTAGTTTAGAGGTTTAACACTCCTGAATGGGTGAAAAAGATCATATCCCTTTAAGTTCTTCTCTAAACTCCGCCCATGTAAGGGATCACCCTTGCATTGCCGGCCCCAAGCCCGGATAAAGGAGAAGGGTTGTGTTAGGCTTCCGACAGCCAGCGTAAAACTTCGTCGGATTTTTACAACATGGATTACAAAAATTATGAGCATTGCTTTGGAGCGTCCCCGCCTAGCGACGTGCTGCAGAGCCCGAATGCAGTAAGAAGTAAGCAAGGGCCACTACATTTTCACCCGAATGTAGTGAATCAATTACAGAGAGGGTTCTCACATCATGGACGGGTGTGGGTAAAGAAGTTAGTGCCGCTACATTGTCGCCCGAATGTAGTGAAAAATTTTCAGAGAGAGTCTCCGCATTTTGATTATGGACGGATGTAGGGGATAAGGAAGCTAGTCCTATATAATAAGATTCTTATTAGTTCTTGGAATATCGAAACATTATCGGGTAAGCTAATCGAGGTGGTAGATACTATGATTCGAAGAAAGATTCATATTCTATGTTTACAAGAGACAAAATGGGTTGGAGAAAAAGCAAAGGAGATAGAGGATACATGTTTTAAATTATGGTACTCAGGTAAAGAAAAGGCTCGAAACGGAGTTGGTATTATCATAAATAAATATTTAAAAGAGAGTGTAGTAGACATACAACGATATGGTGACCGAATCATGACGTTGAAATTAATGTTAGGAGCAGAGGTTTTGAATATAGTTTGTGCTTATGCACCCCAAGTAGAACTAGAAGATAGTATAAAGACACTTTTTTGGGAAGAGTTAGATAAGGTGTTTCAAAAGATTCCACAAAGGGAGATGATTTGTTTAGGAGGAGATTTAAATGGACATGTCGGTAAAGAGGCATTAGGATATCAAGGGATTCATGGAAACTTTGGTTTTGGGGATATAAACGAGGAAGGTAGGGAGATTTTAAATTTTGCTATGTCATTTGATCTATTTATAGTCAATACAATCTTCAAAAAATGAGATGAATATTTAATTACTTATAAGAGTGGCTTATCACAAACACAAATTGATTTCTTTATTTGTAGAAAAAAGAAAGAGTGTGTTGTAAAGATTATAAGGTAATTCTAGGAGAAAGTTTAACCACCCAACATCGACTTTTAGTTATGGATTTACAAATAAAAAAATGGACAAAGAAGAAAAGAGTGCATCGAGCTATTCGGACTAAATGGTGGAACTTCAAAAGCGAGAAAGAAGATATATTTAAACAGAAAGTCCTTCAAGGAGATGTTTGGAATTATGTTGGCACACCCTGTGATATGTGGAACAATATGGCTATACATATTAGGAAAGTGGCGAAAGATGTGCTAGGGGTATCTAAGGGAGGTGTACCGGCACAAAAAGAAGCTTGGTGGTGGAGTGAAGTAGTACAAAATAAAATCAAGGCAAAGAGGGCATGTTACAAATTACATTATGCAAAGAAAAATAGTGAGACTTTCGAAGCTTATAAGAAAGCAAAGAAGGAAGCGAAAAAGGCCGTTAGTGAAGCAAAAGCTAAGATTTGGGATGACTTATATAAAAAACTCAACTCAAAAGAGGGTGAAAGAGATATTTTTAGGATAGCTAGGGCTAGAGATAAGAAAACTAAAGATCTTAATTATGTTAGATGCATAAAAAACGAGGATGAAAAAATTCTAGTAACAAATGATGATATAAGAAATAGATGGAAAAACTATTTTTATAATCTTTTTAATGAAAATAAAGATGTTAGTATTAGTTTAGGAGATTTAGCTAAGTCAGAAAAGTATATAAACCACAATTTCTAACGACGTATTCAAAAGAATGAAGTCAAAGAGGCTCTTAAACATATGAAGAGTGGTAAATCGGTAGGACCAGATAATATTCCTATAGAAGTTTGGAAAATACTAGGAGAAATAGGAATCACTTGGCTCACAAGACTATTTAATAAAATATGGAAAAACCAAAAGATGCTCGAGGAATGGAGAGCAAGTACACATATACCCATATATAAGAACAAGGGAGACATTCAAAATTGTGCGAATTATCGAGGTATCAAGTTAATGAGTCATACTATGAAATTATTGGAAAGAATTATCGAACGTAGGTTAAGACAAGTATCAAGTACAACGGAGAACCAATTTGGATTCATGCCAGGCAGATCTACTATCGAAGCGATTCACCTTTTGAGACGTCTTATGGAACATTTTAGAGCAAAAAAGAAAGACCTTCACATGATATTTATTGATCTAGAAAAAGCTTATGATAGGGTACCGAGGGAGGTTCTTTGGAGAACTTTGGAAAAAAGAGGTATCCCATTGACATATATTAACCTTATAAGAGACATGTATGATGGTGCAAAACATGTGTGAGGACTCATAAAGGAATGACATACTTCTTTAAAGTTAATATTGGGTTACATCAAGGATCAACTTTAATTCCATACTTATTTATAATGGTGATTGATGAGTTAACAAAACATATTCAAAATGAAGTACCCCTTGGTGTATGTTATTTGCACATGACATTGTGTTAGTGGAGGAGTCTAAAGAAAAAGTTAATAGAAAATTGGAACTATGGAGAGAAACATTAGAAAGCAAAGGCCTCCGACTTAGTAGAACAAAGACGGAATATATGAAATGTAAGTTTGATCATTTGGCTACTTCAGAGGACATAGAAATTAAAATTGGCACACATTGCATTCCCCAAAAGGAAAGTTTTAAATACCTAGGGTCAATTTTTCAAAGTGATGGAAGAATTGATGGAGATGTTACACATAGAATTAATGCTGGTTGGGTAAAATGGAGAAGAGCATCAGGTATTCTTTGTGATAAGAAGATACCATTAAAATTAAAAGGTAAATATTATAGAGCAGCAATTAGGTATGCCATGTTTTATGGTTCAGAGTGTTGGGCAGTTAATCAACAACATGTACAAAAGATGTTTGTGACAGAAATGAAGATGTTGAGATGGATGAGTGGTCATACAAGAAAAGATTGTATACATAATGAAGTTATTAGAAACAAATTAGGAGTGGCACCAATAGAGGATAAAATGAGAGAACATCGTTTAAGATGGTTTGGACATATAGAAAGAAGATCAAAAGAAGAACCTGTAAGAAGGTTAGAAAAACTAAATTTGGAAAGTATTAAAAGAGGTAGAGGACGACCACAAAAGTGTTGGAAAGAAACAATAAAGAATGATCTAGCTTATTGGGAGTTAACAAATAACATGACACACAATAGGGATATGTGGAAACAAAGAATCCATGTAGCCGACCCCGTCTAGTATGGGAAAAGGCTTAGTTGTTGTTGTTGTTGTTTGTTGTTAAAGAAAATGTCACAGTTATGTTGTTTCCCCATGAGGTGAGCAGCAAACAGCTGACAGAATACGGGTAATTGGCTCAAATGTATTACTGTAGAAGGATAGATCAAGTTTCAAGAGGAGAAACCGAATATCTAGACAATACCAATTACAATGAGATATCCAACGTGAATCAAGATTAAAGGACGCAACAGCATCATTTATACAATTAGTAGTAGTTTCAAAATGCATACACGTCCATGCGTCCAAATTTTGACTTCCCAAGTTCCTAACTTGATTCTAATGTCACCCATCTGGTAGGTCGCCAATACTCAGACACTTGACACCCATACTACGTCTCACAAGTGTCAGACTCAGTACTAATTATTCTAAATACTTTTAAACTTGAAGGAGCTTAGTATCATGTCAATAGACATATTATGGAATATTGACCGATTAATACTTTATTAGTGATCAATAATTTTTGAAAATTGAGTTCTGGTTTCATAATTATCATTCGTCTAAAATAATATATATATACATATAAACATGTATGTTAAATATAATATACATATATACATGTATGTTGCTGTTTCCACATCTCTGATTTTGAGAACGGTCATATCCTGCACTAGCACCTGCGTGACATCGCTTAACTCAGCTACTAAACATGAAGCAAACTGGGCCAATTCAACCTGGTCACATAAGACTAATCACACATTACCTATGTTTTTTATTAGATGGTAGAATATTCATTATTCATTCATGCAGACCATATGTTCAGAAATCCAGCTGAAAAGAAATTTTCTGAAGGCATAAACACATTGTATGATAAAAAAACATTTTCGAAAAGGTTTTTCCTTGTATTCCACATACAACTCTCAGACAGGAAATCGGCCACACGAAAAGAGCTGCAGAGGACATAGTTACACGAAGATGCAACTGAAAATTCCAAGCAAAAAAATGTTGCAGAGGAGAGACATCCTGTAATATAAGCATATAGGCATGCATGCTTCAAACAATTTAATCAGACTTCTTCAGAAATTAGTTAGGCCAGAAACTGAAATATGGGTCAATTAAATAACTGGGGGGAAATACTCTCTCTCCAAAAAGGAGACAATTTTAACCTGTATTCTAATGAATTCAACAAAGAAAAAAATAAAGATAGACATTATGGTGTCACATAGTTTCACAAAAAGAACTAAAACTGAATGATAAAAAGGCCCAATAAATTGCTGGAATATGAGTAGACTGAACTAAAAGATGCATGCAGCCATCAAAATTGCTTAATCCAAAACTAGGAAAAGAAGAACAACAAAATCACAGGAAAGGAAGTGGAACATAGCACAGGAAATGTACTTAGATCAGAAGTACCTGAATAGATGTGAGTATTGCTGCCACATCGTAAATAGGACTCCACTGATTCTGCAAAATGTCCAAACAGATGCTTCCGTCTGCATAGACTGTCAATAACATGACTCCAGAAGTTACGCAAATGGCAGTAGAAAGCACACACAATCCAAAAACTTTTACTTTCATAAATATGCTAAAATTGGCTTTAACTTACTATTCGGATGAAACATTCGAGAGACAAACCGAACAGTGGGAGGTTTATTTGGATAATCCTCTGTGAACTGGAGGGTTAGCTTAAACGTACCTGTAGACACCTCAAGGAACAGTTAGACCTTGGACTCCAAAAGAAATTATAAGGTATTCAAAAGGGAACTATTGCATTAATCATCATCATCAACAACAACAAAAACAACAACTAAGCCTTTTCCCATACTAGACGGGGTCGGCTACATGGATTCTTTGTTTCCACAGAGACATATCATGTGCCTTGTTAGCAGTTAACTCACAATAAGCTAGATCATTCTTTATTGTTTCTTTCCAACACTTTTGTGATCGTCCTCTACCTCTTTTAATACTTTCCAAATTTAGTTTTTCATACCATCTTATAGGTTCTTCTTTTGATCTTCTTTCTATATGTTCAAACCATCTTAAACCATATTCTTTCATTTTATCCTCTATTGGTGTCACTCCTAATTTGTTTCTAATAACTTCATTATGTATACGGTCTTTTCTTGTATGACCACTCATCCATCTCAACATCTTCATTTCTGTCACATACATCTTTCGTACATGTTGCTGATTAACTGCCCAACACTCAGAACAATAAAACATGGCAAGCCTAATTGTTGCTCTATAATATTTACCTCTTAACTTTAATGGTATCTTCTTATCACAAAGAATACCTGATGCACCTCTCTATTTTAACCAACCAGCATTAATTCTATGTGTAACATCTTCATCAATTTTTCTATCACTCTCAACAATTGGCCCTAGGTATTTAAAACTTTTCTTTTGGGGATGCAATGTGGACCAACTTTAATTTCCATATCCTCTTAAGTAACCAAATGATCAAACTTACATTCCATATATTCTATTTTTGTTCTACTAAGTCAGAGGCCTTTGTTTTCTAATGTTTCTCTCCATAGTTCCAATTTTCTATTAACTTTTTCCTTAGACTCCTCCACTAACACAATGTCATCTGCAAATAACATACACCAAGGGGTACTTCATTTTGAATATGTTTTGTTAACTCATCAATCACCATTATAAATAAGTATGGAATTAAAGTTGATCCTTGATGTAACCCAATATTAACTTTAAAGAAGTATGTCATTCCTTTATGAGTCCTCACATATGTTTTTGCACCATCGTACACGTCTCTTATAAGGTTAATATATGTCAATGGGATACCTCTTTTTCCAAAGTTCTCCAAAGAACCTCCCTCGATACCTTATCGTAAACCTTTTCTACATCAATAAATAAAGGTCTTTCATTTTTGCTCTAAAATGTTCAATAATACGTCTCAAAAGGTGAATCACTTCAACAGTAGATCTGCCTAGAATGAATCCAAATTGGTTCTCTATTGTACTTGATACTTGTCTTAATCTACATTCGATAATTTTTTCCAATAATTTCATAGAATGGTTCATTAACTTGATACCTCAATAATTCGCACAATTATGAATGTCTCCCTTGTTCTTATGTATGAATATAAGTGTACTCGCTCTCCATTCCTCGAGCATCTTTTGGTTTCTCCATATTTCATTAAATAGTCTTGTGAGCCAAGTGATTCCTATTTCTCCTAATATTTTCCAAACTTCTATAAGAATATTGTCTGGTCCTACCGATTTACCACCCTTAATATGTTTAAGAGCCTCTTTGACTTCATTCTTTTGAATACATCGGTAGAAATTGTGGTTTATATACTTTTATGATTTGACTAACTCTCCTAAGTTAATACTAACATCTTTATTTTCATTAAAAAACTTATAAAAATAGTTTTTCCATCTATTTCTTATATCATCATTTGCCACTAGAAATTTTTTCATCGTCTTTGATGTATCTAACATAATTAAAATCTTTAATTTTCTTATCTCTAACCCTAGCTATCCTAAAAAATATGTCTTTCACTCTCTTTTGAGTTGAGCTTTTTATATAAATCCTCCCAAATTTTAGCTTTAATGTAATTTGCAACACGCCCTCTTTGCCTTATTTTATTTTACACTTCACTCCACCATTCTGCGACACATTGTGGTATTCTCGATAAATCGGAAATATAAAGATCACGTCAATGCTTAGTTGAAATCTCAAAAGTTAAGGGCATGATGGAATAAGCTATAGACTACATGTAAAGGGCTAAGTCATCAAAAAGCTGCAGCGCTTCGTCTCATGCATAAAGAGGGAAAGTCCAAGGAGTTAAGATGCACGTTTCATGATCAAGATCCCTTTAACGCAGCAAGGAAGATACGTGACCCTGCTCAAACACAAGCCTTCACTCAAATTTGACATTTCTGAGAGACATGAAAGAACGCATATGAACTTCATACATACACACATATAAGAACAGATCTCAACATGTATCCTGGCTCGGCCAACCAAAAGCAAGCACTGTACTGTTGTTCAAATCGATGCGAAGAAAAAAATGGTGATAACATCAACACAAAAAGAAATGAATCTAACCTCCATCCCAAGGAGTGTCATCAGGACTGCAGCCAAAACCACCGGTAAAAAGCATATAAGTCCCAGATCAACCGAAACCCCCAAAAGACAAAACCCAGAAACGAGAAGATTCCAAAAAAAAGGAGAGAAAGAGAAGGACAAGAAAAAAAAAGAATTACCCAAAGATCACGGCGTTCCAGAGCATGATGTTGTTATCCTGCGGCGCACCGCTGATTCCAGCGGGCGGATCTTGCTGCAGCCGCCTGAAGTCCCTCATCAGTCGCTTCCTGGCCGGAGTTGACATCCTTCCTCACCTCCCAACCCTGCAGAAGAAGTCGAGGAAGAAAGACGTGTCGACACCTCAGATCATCGCGTATAAGAAGAAAACGAATCGATTCTCTCAACTCTCTCTTTAACTCTCTTTTTGGTGGAAGGGTGTGCCACTGCCAGAGAGAGACGGAGACTCTAGGAGACAACTTTATGGAGGCGGGGATTTTATGCTGATTCGATGGAAATGACCAGATAAGACATCAGATGCTCGGAAGGAACCTCATTGTCCCTTCAAAATGACTTTACTAGCCTTTCAGGCTCGAACAGCGCATTAGCTTGCATCCGAGCTCGTTTACTGACCCCCAGATGGCTGTACTCCACCCAACTGGGTTTCAGCTCGGCCTAGGTTGGAGGGAGACTGTGCTGCACTTAGTTAAGTGCCGGCAACTCGAAATTTCATTGTGCATCAAAACTAAAACCCGCGTCTAATTCTAGTCTCATATGCTCAATTTGAGTCAAAAACTTAAGCACGAGTAAAGAGATGAATCACAAGTACTAGATTCAGTTCAAGTGCTTCGATCTTTCTCGTGTTAAGACTTTATCTTGCATAAAAACCTTAAGTATTAATACCACTGATAAATCAAGCATCAAACCTTCGATTCATGAGAACCGTAGTTATAAGCTCACGTGAGTCTAAGCAACGCTATGAATCGTACACATCCGAAGGGAACAGTGCTTGTGTCACACAGCTTTTTCATTGGCCTTACTTTTATTATTGGAGCTTGTGATGTGATTAATAACCAATTCAATGAAGATGTATATAGGAGATGATTTCACTGTCGATATCATGTGATAATTTCTGAATTGGACCTGTTGCTGCTCATTTACCACAACCACTCATCAGCACAAATTTCTTTTAAAGAAGGTATCGGTAGACAAGTCTCTACCAGTTTTGTTGTCTCAAAACTTGTCCGCAGACTACAGAACTATTGCTTTTCGATCGAAAGGTCTTTTAGAAATTTCTCATTCTCCACTCATATTTCACTTCAAAATTAGACAAGTATGTAGCTTTTTTATTTTTAAAAAAGTAGAAAATGTTGGCTTTTTAATTGCTTCTTAAAGCTTCTGTGGCCATTCGATTGGTTGATTGAAACTGGTGAAGTATGAAATATCAATTATTTCATTTCCCATAATTAGATGTGCCTGGTTCGGGATTGCTCGTCGTCATGAATTGCAATGGAGTTGGGTTTCATTCTATTCCAATAACGATTATAGTTGCGTCTTCGTTCAGTCCAAAGTTGCGATCCAGCCTTGATTTAAGCAAAAACAAATGAGTTACCTCGGCCCTTCGTCCTTCTCTCTCATCACTGATTAGGATTTACGCATGTTTCCATGTGTTGGATCTGCAAGAAAAGTAGAGGAATGACGAGGGACAAGCAGGAAACGAAGAGTTTGCTCGACTGTGCAGAGCTTGCGCTTCCATGGCTACCTCCTCCCGCTTTGGCCTCCATTTCATCCACCTGCAAATCCCTCCACCGAATAGCGCAATCCATCACCCTCCGTCGCTCGTTAGACGCTTCCCGGGGCTTTGAGAAGCACCCCATTCCCTTCTTCAACCCTCTTCTCGACGAAGACGAGCATGAGCCCTACGCCCGCTTCCCTTATTCCGTCTTCGGTACCCCTTTTTCCGTCCCCGTCTCCCAGTCGTGGGGCGGAAACTTGGATAGATCCCCTATTCAATCCGCCGATGCTCGTTGGGTTTCTTCTGCCGATTATCTCGGTGGGTCTTCTGAAGGGTGTCTCTGTATATCAGCCTGCTCTGTTTTGGGCACTGATGGGTGCCCATGTTTGCGTTTCAATGAGTTGCTCAGGGGAGGAGCCGGACGGCGTCGGACTGAGGATGGAATGTGGGAGTGCTTGTTCTTGTGGTGCCGATTGCATTAATCGATTAACACAACACGGTGTCTTGGCAAAACTAAGGATCGTGAAGCATTTGAGGAAGGGCTGGGGGTTGCACGCTGGGGAGCTCATTCGTTGTGGACAATTCATATGTGAATATGCAGGTAAAACCTCTTGAATTTTCTCTTCTATTGCTTTTCTTCTTTTGATTCGTCTTCGATTCCTTGCATTTCTACTGTATTGGTTACTCGACGAAGAGGTGAGTATGTGAAGTAGGTACGAAGGGATGCGACATTGTTGCAGTGAAGCTACTTCGATTGACATGCTTGGATGACATATCTGGAAGAGACTTCATGACCACCATCTGTTTGTTGAAACTTCCCAGATGAATGGCTCCTTATTTTCTCCAAGTTTGAACTTGGTTTGAATGTGAAACCATCAAAGTACTTGAAAGTAGTCCACTAACAATGGCTATTGGTTCCTTGTTGCGTTGCCTCCAACGACTCTCTTTAAAGTTGCATAAGGCAAAACATGTGTCTCAGAACGCTAAGAACATTACTACCTTTTGTTTCTTGGGAGAGTGACGGGATGAATAATTCTTCTTTGTCATAAATTAGCCCCTCTTTCATGTAGGTTTTATCGTCGGTTTTGCTGAGAGAGAGAGAGAGTAGCACCTTATTAGAATGTTATCAATCGTATTATTGTCGGAGCTTATCCTTTGATGTCAAAACTATCAAATACTTATCTTGTGCTTCAGGTTATATTATTTCTTTTGGGTGCTCGACTATAGGTTTCAAGTTGAAGCCTAGAATTACATCCATTACGAGGAAATTTTTACATCCTTTTGGGTTCTACATATTGTTAATATTGTTATTCATGTTCTTCATTTTACTTAAATATGTCAAGCCTCATAGTGTGGATTTCATGTTTTTTTTTGCTCTTTTCGAAAGCAAAGGACTTCTATTATGGTTTTCATTTGGCGGAAAAGAATGGAAAATGCTCGTGTAATGTTATTAGCTGATACTTTCGAATTGTATTATGTTTCGGCTCCTGAAAGTTTCTTTCATATGAAGACTAGGCTCTAACCCTTTGTACACCATCCAGCTTGTGTTATTTCTAGATATGTTTCTTAAGTGTTGATCTTTATCAATGTTTGTTTTAATTTCTTCCAGGTGAGCTTCTGACAACAGAAGAATCCAGGAAACGGCAACAAGAATATGATAAACGCGCACTTGTTGGTCGCTTTTCTTCTGCACTCTTAGTTGTTCGGGAGCATCTTCCATCTCTTAGAGCATGTCTTAGGCTAAATATTGATGCCACTAGAATTGCAAATGCCGGTAGATTCATAAACCATTCGTGTGATGGTGGAAATCTGTCAACTGTATTGGTACGTAATTCAGGTGCATTACTCCCTCGTTTATGCTTCTTTGCTGCTAGGGATATACTTGATGGAGAGGAGCTTGCTTTCAGTTATGGTGATGTCCGGCGAGAACATCAATCCGTCCCCTGCTTTTGTGGTACCTCAAACTGCCTTGGTGTGTTGCCATGTGAGCCAACATAACTGCTTTTGCTTGCAGACGACTTTGCCATTTTGAAAGACATCCTTATGTTCATTTAACCTTTTGGTTAAAGTTGCCATTTTTCTTTTAATGGTTTCAAACTGCTCAGTAGAATAAATATCCTATATCTAATAATATATAAATGTCTTGCACCCGCACCCTCACTCCTTTTCCATAGCTTAAAGAGCATTTGGCTAGCGTGCTAGCTCTGAACTAACAATTTCCATATGCATGTGCTTTCTGATTGGAATAAGCTAACACTTTCCATGTGCATGTGCTTTCTGATTGGAATAAGCTAACACTTTCCATGTGCATTTAAAATAATCTGATGGGTATATGATCTGAGAAACTATAGCATATATGCTGTTGTCTGGGAAAGAATTAGGGAGTGAATTATTTGGGTTGAAGCACGGAGTTGGCAAATGCAACTGGTTTCTGGCACTCTTCTTCATCTTCATCACTCGAAGGGTGGGATAATTTGATATGCTCAAAGCTTCTCGACACCAGCGCTGTATCTATCAAGTCAAAGTTGCTGGACTAGTTTCCTAAGCTGACCAAATTATTTGAAGCAGAGGAGTTATACGAAATTGCTGGTTGAAAAAGACCCACATGGTGCTGCTGGTGTGGGATTTGGAGGGCATTGGCGACGGCTAGCCTGCTACTTATGAGCTGCGCTTGCACAAACGATAGCTCTGCTTGCAATGCAGCCACCTCAAATTATGACAAATAATGTAAACCATTCTTAGTTGGAGTATATGAACTGCTGGTCTGTTCTTGGGGTTGGAGTTTGAACATAAGCGAAGGAAGGTGTTCCAATCATTCCTATCTGTTTTAAGATGCAAAGATGGATACTTGGTTTGTAATGCCTATAACTTGCATCAACTCGAGTGCAAGCAAAGCTTGACTCGACTCCTTAGAAAAATGCTTGGCTCGGGCTCAATTGAGCTTCAATCTTTAGGCTTGAGTTATGTTTGAACAACTCGAGCTTGACTCATTAGACTTGGTTTAACTTGGTACAACCAAGACTTGATTAATCTGGTTAGAGATTGAGGTCGGTGAGCTTGAATCAGCTCGACCTCAAATGAGCTCCTGAATTAGGTTGAACTTTTAAGAATTCAATTGTATATGATTATAAATATTTATATAGAGCTTGATTAGGTTCATGAGTTTCTTGATGTATTCCCAAGCTTGAGCTTGGCTCACAAGCAACTCAAGCTCGGTTTGAGCTTGACAAAGTCGAGTTGAGTTCAAGGTTGGTAGCTCATGAGCAGCTCGACTCACTTGCACCCCTAGCAGGATTAATAAAGATCGGCATGTCACGGTCAAGGTTGCCTAACCCCAGCTTGCCAAAGTTTCCTGAGTACATTTAATTTTCAAAAGATTATAGGTGTCTTTGGAAAATTCTGATGATTCTAACTAAATTGACGGGGCTCAACTGAAGTATTCGTGATGTAGAGATTTATTGGATTAAGATTCTAATTACAACGCAGCTGGAAATACAAACTATGGTATTCCCAACAAGTATTCACCAGGCTAATTAAGGGGTCAATAAAAAGTAAAGCCTTCTATCTTTTTACTATGGGCGCTCGAAGCTGGTTGTGCACGCCCTGTGCGTCAAACTCATGGCGAACATCATTTGAGTCGAGAGCCCTGCCAAGTGAGCTAACGCTTGAAGTGCAGGGGGACAAAAGCTTTCATGTCAGAGGTTATAAGGTTGAGCAAGGATCTTGGCCTGCTTCTACTACAACTTTTGTTCCTTTCCTCATGCTTTCTAGGTTGGGTGCACACCCAAGCATGGAGCTTGTAGCCTAGAAAGCATAAACAAAGAAAAAAGAAATCCAGTAGAAACAAGCCAAAAATCTTATAACCTTAAAAAATATTAAATGGCAAGTACTTGGATTATATATATATATATATATATATATATATATATATAGAGAGAGAGAGAGAGAGAGAATCTTAACAAGATGGTAATTGATTATCTAATTACTTGTTGCAGTGCTAATATTGTTGATACACATCCATAAACTAGATCAAAAAGTCTTGCTTGTGCCTCGAATGAGATGGTTACAAAACATCATGCCTGCAGTTTGCTCGTATATGCAACATCAACTTTGACACATGTTTGATTAATGTTAATTATGGTTGGGTTTATTAAACTCATATGCATTAATAATATTTAATTAATGTTTATATCTCAAATATTCAATTGATGCATCATTAATATATGTGAAAGTCCTAAAGTATAAAAAGTCATGTGTGAGGGACTTATGCATGTGATGACCAAGAGGAGACAAAGTTTAGTCCCCATATTGAAGAATGATACACCCACATGTCTTTTTATATTTGGTAGTTCATGAACCTTAGTTTAAAGAGCTTGGGGAGGATATCTTAGACCATACACGCACCCGTTGAGTCGGGCCTAGGCTTGGAAATTGTCTTTCGTCTATCTTTTTATACGAAAATCTTTTGATCTAACGGTCAACAGTGCTTGCACAGAAACGATTACAAGACGGAGAGGTGCATCGGTTAGATTGGATTCATCATCCGTGATCCAACACATACTCTATAAATACGTGGTTAGAGATCCCTAATCAATGCATTACTACGATTACTCTCTCTCCTCCCGTCCCCTCTCTTTGCTCTCCTATGCCTGTGGTACTTCCTGCGGTATGACTACTTCCAGCCATCCTTCCCTCAAGGCATAGGTGATTGAGGCATGGTCGATGTCGACTCGAAGCTAGATACATATCTTTCGAGTTGTGTGTATATTTTATTCTTCGAGAAAGGCACAGATACTCGTACATACTCATAGTGAGGCATTGATTTCTCTAAGGCAAGTTCGCAATGGCGACTCGAACAAATAAGTATTTCTGATTATTGCTTGTGCTTTTGTTTTTCATACGGTTTATTTTATGGCTTACTTTGATCTGCATCTATTGTTGTTGATTGAGGCATAATTATATATGTTGCATATTGGTATATTATGCATGTATAACTATAGTTTTTCATAACAATCTTAAAGAAATGAGTATTTACCGTAGTGAACATGTCTACGACTCCTACCCTCTAACCGAAGGTCAACTTGACTTTTATACCGGAAAAGTTTGTCGGTCACCACTTTAAACGCTGGTAGTAGCATATAAAACTTTAGTTAACCATGTTAGAGTTGCATATTTATATCAAGTTAGATTATCCCTTACCCCATAATATTGACCCTAGAAGCTTGGATAAAATCGTTGAATGGAATGAAAAGACACTTCATGTCACTATTATATTTTATCGACACTATCAAATGTTTTATTTGACATATATAATTCTTCCCCTTACACGACAACAAAAGATTTGTGTATTGTCTTACATCAGAAATACAATGTTGAAGATTTTGTTCTTCAAAAGTATTTTGTGACTGGGTTTATTAAGTATCAAATGGTAGAGGAAAAATATGTAGTTAAACAAGCTCACAAGTTTTAGTTTTTATGCCATGGTATGAAAGAAACATAGATGAAGCTTGCTGAGAAGTTTATTGTTAGGTATATTATTGAGAAATTTCATAAGTTTTAGGAGGGTTTCGGCCTAGATCTTAACCATAAGAAGGGTAAGATGATCCTTCATGATCTCATTATAGACATAGCAATAAAGAAAAAACATAGAAGCTAGAAACTCGTTATTCCTTTAGACAACACCCGTAGAGTTAACCTGACGGTCGAAAGGAAACACCCTAGTGATCCTAAGAGAAAATAACTAAAACATAAACCAAAGGTCAAGATCTAAAAGAAACCCAAGAGTAAACTATGTTCGCTTTGTCGTTAGGTTGGACATTGGGCGAGGGATTATCCCTCGAAAAAAGTCAAGAAACCTACGACCACTAAAGGAGCTATGGTCAAAATAGTGATGATCATCGCACCTACTAGTGACGAGCATCTATCCCTTAAACCCCATCTTTTCTATTTATAAGTCATAGTATTGGATTACATACACTAAGGATAATGTACATGTTTGTGCTGACCAATCTATGTTTGTATCTTATTAGGTTGTTTATGAGAGATCATTTGACTGTTGAAGTTAAGGGTAAAGGGTGTGTGGACTTGAAATTTTCTTCAAGAAATGTTTTAACTCTTAAGGGAGTAGACATGTTCCAACAATTCGCAAGAATAGCCTAAGTGGTCCTGCTTTAGTTAGAGAGGGATTAAGATTAGATTGCAAAATGTAATAAAGGTTGTTTATGTGATGGAGGATCTGTTTAAAATTTACGTAGAATCAATTATTGATTCTTCTATGAATTTTAATGATAATAAAGCATCTACTTCTATTTTATATTCTTCTTCTTCTTTATACAATATTGAATCATATGATTTATGGCATGCTAGGTTAGGTCATGTAAACTTTGATTCAATGAAAAGAATTATGAATTTAAATCTTATCTCTAATACTATCATATATAAAAAACACAAATGTGGTATATATGTGCAAGCGAAACAACCTAAGAAATCTTTTCATACCATTGAAAGGAAATCTGAGATTTTGGATTTGATGCACACTGATATTTGTGAATTCAATAGAATGACTACGAGAGATAACAAGAGATATTTTATCATATTTATTAATGATTACAGTAAATATTATTGTATTTACTTATTAAAAGTAAATATGAAGCTTTAGAAAAGTTCCAAATATTTATAAATGAAGCACAAACTCAAACAAGTAAAGTATTTAAACGATTAAGATTTGATAGGAGAGTATAGTATACCTCAAACCTTTTCCAAGTATATTACTAAAATAATGATATTGTTCATGAGGTTACTCCTCCATGCTCTCTTCAGTCTAATGGGATAACTGAATAGAAGAATAGAATATTGTGTGATATGGTTAATGTTTTACTTTAAAGTTCTAGGTTACCTACCTACATGTGAGGGAAAGCTTTGAGTACGGCTTGTTATATTCTAAATAGAGTTTCCTATAAGTATAAAAAAATTAGTCATTTTGAGCTTTGGAATGGTCGAAAGACTAGTTTCAAATATCTTAAAGTTTGGGAGTTTCTTGTAAAAGTATTCATCTATAAACATAAGAGAAAGAAGTTGTAACCTAAAAGAGTGGATGTTATATTTCTGGGTCATGTGGAGACAAGTTATGCATACAGATTTTTTGTTATTAGATCTGATGTTTTTGGTATAAATCTCAATATAATAGTTGAGCTCTGTAATACTACATTCTTTGAGAATGTTTTCTTATGAAGACTAGAGTTCTCCAAAGTGTATCTTTTAGAGATTCTGGCCCTACTATTGTTTTCATTATCAATCATATGAAAAGTGAGTGACCTTGATTATGTTATTTTCAGATCACATGACTTTGAGGAAATAACTGAACCAAGGAGAAGTAAACGGTATAGGATATTAAAAGTCTTTTGAAGTGACTTTGTTACTTTCAATGTCGAGGATGATCCTATCACCTTTCAACAGGCTATGACCTCACTCGAGGTTAGGTTTTGAAAGAAAGTCTTTAACAATGAAATCCAGTCAATTCTCTCTAATGGTACTTGGGACTTGATAGATTTGCCTTCTACTTGTTCTATTGTGGGTAGTAAGTGAATTTTTAAGAAGAAACTGAATACAAATGAAACAATCAATAAGTACAAAATCAGGTTAGTTGCTAAGAGATACACACAAAAGGAAAGAATATATTATTTTGATATCTATTCTCCAGTTTTCTGGATAACCATTATCCGAGTGCTTATAGCACTAACCTCCATATATGACCTTACTATTAATCAAATGGATGTGAAGGCCTCCATGATGACCTTAATGAGAAAATTTATATGAATTATCTAAAGGAATTTGTGGATAGGTATGTAAGCTTGTTAAATTATTTATATGGTTTGAAACAAGCCCTAAATAATGATATGAAAAGTTTGATTATATGATATCATCTTTTGACTTCATTTCTAATGATTATGATAAGTGTGTCTATTGCAAGTCAATCAATAATGCTTTCATCATTCTTTGCCTATACGTAGATGATATATTGTTGTTTGGTTCCAATATAACAATAGTAAATAAGACTAAGTCAATTTTATGTAGTAAGTTTAAGATGAAGGACATATATGGGTTGATATGATTTGAGGACTTAAAATCGTAAGGTCTACTGATGGTATAGTAATTTCTCAGTCTCACTATATTGAGAAAGTTTTAGAGATATTTGGATATACAAATTATAGATCTGTTAACACCCCATATGATTCATCTAAGACTTTGTATAAGAATGAAAGTGTTATTCTTGTGTCTCAACTACGATATTCTCATATTATTGATAGTTTGATTTATCTAACCAACTGTACATGACCAAATATTGCATTTGTTGTGTTTAAATTGATTAGATACACTAGTTGTCACGATAAAACCCACTAGAAAGCTCTAAACAGAGTATTTCACTATGTGAAGGGAACGATTTCCTCATGACTATAGTATGGTAAAGCTCTTCTGTTTTTGAAGAATTTAGTGATGCTAATTGGATAGCAAATAACTCTGAGAGTAATGGGGTCACTGGATATGTGTTTATTATGGTGGTGACACTGACACTTGAAAATATAAGAAATAAACTACTTTGGCTTGTTCTACCTTTGATGCAAAACTATATTCTTTTGATGAGACTGGATTGAAAGTTGAATGACTTAAGGGACTTTTTCTAAGTTTACCTATGGTAAAGAAATCACTTTGTACAATTTCAGTACACTGTGATAGCATGCCTATAATTGCTAAGATCAATAGTTCCAAATACAACCAAGAGCATCAGAGACACATCCAAGTCAAACTAAAGTCTGTAAAGGCTCTTGTGTCTAATAATAAGGTTATGGTTGTAGATTTTGTTGGATTTAAAGATAACACAATTAATCATTTTACTAAGGGTTTATCATTAATCTTAGTTGAAAAATCAAGGTTGGGGATGAGACTAAAACTCATTATTTATTCACAAGCAATGACAACCCAATCTAACTAAGTAAAGATCCCACAAAATAGGTTGAATGTGGTACTAACAAGTTGTTGGGTGAATAGGCTGACACTTTATATTATGTGATACTTTTAGCATCTATGTGTTTGTCCCCTATAAACCTAAAGTATCATGACTGCAAGTTTAGTAAGAGATTATTCTTTAAATGAGATCAAGTCTTGCGACAGGATGCGAGCAATATATCTTTTGAGATGCCCAACTAAGTCATTGACATTATACAACCGTAATAGGAGAATTGGGTCGTTATCTAAAGTCAATCATGATAAAAGATATGGATGCATGACAATTAATGCATCACCTATAAAGATTACTCCATATTCTTTTACTATGTTGTTACCAATAAACACCTTTACACTGAAGGTTCAGGTTTGATATGTATGTTCACCTAGTTCCTATAAGGGTAATATTGGATAACTCAGGTAACGTTTCAAACTAGAAGGTACCTTTTG
Organism: Brasenia schreberi; assembly: GCA_036023115.1. Lineage (NCBI taxonomy): Eukaryota > Viridiplantae > Streptophyta > Magnoliopsida > Nymphaeales > Cabombaceae > Brasenia > Brasenia schreberi. The sequence continues at coordinate 2,296,786 of JAYKKT010000068.1, forward strand.
TGACAGCATAATATGATGATTGGTTTATGAGGACACTTTTACACTTAAGGACTTTATGGAGATTATTGGATTAATGTTAATTATGGTTGGGTTTATTAAACTCATGTGTATTAATAACATTTAGTTCATGTTTATATCCCAAATATTAAATTGATGCATCATTGATATATGTGAAAGTCATAAAGTATAAAAGTTACATGTGAGGGACTTGTGCATGTGATGACCAAGAGGAGACAAAGTTTAGTCACGTATTTAAAAATGAGACAAACCCATATATCCTTTTATATAGTTGGTAGCTCATGAACCTTAATTCAAAGAGCTTGGAGAGGACATGCTAGACCATACATGTGCGCATTGAGTCGGACCTAGTCTTCAGAATTGTCTTTGGTCTATCTTTTTGCACGAAAACCTTTTGATCTAACAGTTAAGAGTGCTTGTCGAGAAACGGTTACAGGATGGATAGGTGTGTCAGTTAGATCATATTCACGATCTATAATCCAACACACACTCTATAAATATGTGATTAGGACTCCCTAATTAGTACATTAGGGCGATTACTCTCTCTCTCTCCTCCCATCTCACCTCTCTTCTCCCCTCTTCCCATGGTGCTTCTTACAATATGATTCCTCCTAGATGTCCTTCCCTTTAGGCATAGGCGATTGAGGCATGGTTGAGGTCGACTCGAAGTCAAGTACGTGTTTTTCGAGTTGTGTGCTCATTTTATCTTGGTAGGAAGGTGTAAGTACTCTTACGTACTCATAGCGGGACACTGATTTCTCTAAGATAAGTTTGCAAAAGCGACTCACACAGATAAGTTTTTTTTTATTATTGCTTGTGCTTTGATTTTTCGTATGGTTTGTTTTATGGCTTACTTTGGATCTGCAGATGTTGTCAATTGAGATATATTTATATTTGTTGTATATTGATTTATTATGCATGCTTGTCTACGATTTTTTTCAACATTGCTAGTGTTGAACACCTTTTGAACCATAACAAACTTAGATGCACCCTAGTCCGAGTTGAAATGAGGTGCGAATATGCACCCACTCACACACTTCCTTCGGAGGAACTTGCAAGCACCACAAGGTGTCATGTCGGTGCTACTACTACTACTACTGTTGTCCCTACCATGCACCACCATTTGTTTCCTGCATCCGGACTTCATCTGCATTGTATGGGCTTAGAGTTATGTGTCGGTGAACTTTCATACTCGTGCCATGGCTTCTCTAGTGACTACTTGGCTAAGGGATCTAGGTTAGTACTCTGGAGTTTGCGAGACAATTTTCAAGTGTATGCAGTGGCAGGAAAATGGTAGGTAGGGTGGGAGTGGAGAATTTGAAGTGGGAGGAGGAAGCACAAGAAGAGGAGGTCATGCTTGTCTCATGGGTGAGTTATACCCACATACCAGGGAACAAAGTGAGGTATTACTCTTTGAAAGTTTGTAAGGAAAAGCACTATCCTTTTTTTTTGTTTGTTGAGTGTTATTTGCTCACCCATTTTTTCACTTCCTTTTTACTAACAGTACAACTTTTTTAAAACAAATTTAAATTATCCTTCATTGCTTCTTCTCTCCTCTCCACCAAATTCTAGCATCCTCTTCTCTTTACCCCTACAACCGACATTTCATTCATTGTTTTCTTTGCAGTCGACATCACATGCTCTCACTCAAAAAGAAAAGAAAGAAAGAAGAGACTCGTGGTTTAGCCGTGTCTCCAGAGATCCACAGTATAGGTGTGTCTCTCTCATCGGAGAGATGCATTTGTGTCATGTCTCGAGTCAAAAACATAATGCATTTTTCATTTTGATTCTGACCAAAAATAAAATCAATACATCAAATCAATGACATACCTCTAAAAAAACACTAAAACCCTCTTCGAATCAATTGCCTTCTCTCTTTTTCCCTTCTTTTTTTTCTTTTTTCTTTTTCTTATTTCTTTTTGGTCAAAACACTATGAGATGGTAGATGGTTTAGTATCGTGCATTGAATCAAACTTCAAGTCGTGGGTCGTCGGATGATCAATGGTAAGGTGAGAACCCACTGAGATAATTCTAGGTGATCAAGGGGTAATCAGGTAATTTTCAAATTTTAACAAAGGAAAAATCAAAATCATGATAAAAAAGGTGTGTGGATAATAAAAAGGGTATACGAGTATCAATGGAGAAGCTAAAGCAAGGTGCATACCCCCGGTATCGAACTCATGCACTTGAATTTATGGGTTGACTCTCTAGCCAAGTGAGATATTGTTTGTTGTTCTCATCATCTCCCAGCAACCTTTTAAAGGTCATGAGTTCGATACATGGGCAAGCATTGCATTTGACTTTGGCCTCATTATACCAAGAAAAAACTGATGTTAGTGGGTCATATTCAGGTCGGGTCAAAAGTCTGCACAATAGGATCTAAGGTTTGATATGAAGGTGCAAATCTGGATATGGGCAGACTTTCAGTCTCCAAAAGTAAGACTGACCACCATATTACTGCGATTGCTGGTTCATACTCAATGACCAATCAAATTTTGATATAATTGAAAATGTATATCTCTTTTTTACACAAAATTGATATTTCATCAACTATTGATCGGAATAGTACATGGGGCTCCATGGAGCCGGTGGACATTCTTTGTAATGGGATTTTTCCAAGATTTTCAAATTATCACGTTAAAATGTGTTCTTTCTTTCTAGATGAGAGAAATGGGATGGTTGTTAATGTTGAATTCTTCTACCAGTTTAACGGCTGACGCGCTAATCCCTTGCATTTGAGCTTCCATTTCTTGCTACCTAAAGTTGCTATAAAGTGAAAGCAAATAGACCCAATTAATCCTTCTATCCACTTTTACTATATCTTTTTTGTTTAATGTGGTGGGCCCTTAAGGCGGTGTTTGATTGCAAGGCTCATACTATGAAACTAGAAGTCCACTTCTAGTGGCTCACCCCTTCGTAATTGTGTAAAAACGCAAGGTCGTAAGGTCTTGCTCTTTTACTGTTCATGGAGGCCTACGTTTGATTATGATAGGAACATGAATTGCAGATATTATTCCATAGTCTCATGCCTAATAATCAAATACCCCATAAGTGATCTTGTTTGGTCCTGTTTTAGGTCTTACTTGGATAATGCAATGACTCTTTAAGAGGATAAACAATTTTGGATTATCATTTCATTTTCCATGATGTCGTAGTAGTTGGTATACTCTCAAAATGTTATTAAGCAAGAACTTAGAATGAGTTGTCTCGAGGTGTTCATGAGCACTCTTCATTTGAATATGTTCTCCTTTGCAACTTTCTATGACAACTCTTTTCTATTACTTTCTTTTACTTAACTAAACTTCTCTTTCCCCATCCTCAACCCCACCATAATGGATTGTAGTTAGATAGTACACTCTAAATGATCCATAAGATAAGCATATCTTATTTGGAACAATTTGAACCGAAAGTGAACTGGGTTGGGAACAAAATAGAGCTAACCTAAACTAGAATTGTAATTGAACATGAAGAGACTCACTATTTGGTTATGTTATCAAGAGTGACCACCTCAAAACCAAAATTGGAACAACTTCAAGACCCAATGGTTCCAACCAAAACTAAAACACCCATTCTTACTTCAAAATCCAGTATATTCACACATGTTGGGATTTAAAAGATATAGTCAGTAGTACTATTTTGAAATTCAAAATAATACCATTACTTAATTCTTGTTCAACCCATTGACTAGTCAATAATTGATCGATTAACTAAACAATAAAATTCATATTTGAATTTAAAAGATGTTTAGTATAGTAATTATATTAACAAAACTATTCATTCAAATTTGTTGAGAATTGGACATGTCTACCCTAGGAGAAGTATTTATATTTGAATACTTTGTAAAATATGCATTTTTTTCCTTATTTAACTTATAACTTTGTTTTCATAACATTATCATTGAATCATTTTAGATCCTTAAGTTCTATTTTGCATACAACTTTTTTCCTCAAATAATATCATACATGATACGATTACGCCTCCTCACTCCCTTTCCATTTCAACGAGGAATTGTCATCATCTTTGCATATCATTGAAGAAATTGTCCAACATCTTGAGACATGCTATAGGATATAGTGTAATTGTGGTTTCTACTATGAGAAGAACTTTATTGCTTGTACATAATATGCATCTTCTTTCACATTTTAATTCTTAGTAATTCACTCCTTAGTATAAGATTTTGTTTGCTTGTTCAATGGAAAGTGGATGGTAGCATAAATAATTTATCATGAACACGGATTGAAGGTGCCTATGTCAGTTGTGTTCTTGTGCTTTGCATAGTACTATTATTGAAAAAGAAAACAAAACTTATGAGATTTATTATTTGTACACTATATTGCTCATAAGCATTTAAGACCTCCTAGATCTTTGAGGAATCCATACTTAACACTTTACAAAATACTTTTTTGTTCAGTCTTCTAGAACATGAAAAAAATTATCTTTTCATGTAGAAGATAAAGAGATAGGAGAAGAGTGAGTTATACAAGCTCAACCCAAAATGATTTGAATTAGCTCACATGGTTGTTCATCTACTGTAACCAAAAAATATATTGTAATCACGCATTGGTTTACCCATTGGATCTCATTTTTCTAATACAAATCGTGAACTTCATTGTCATATATTGGCTCTTACATGTTCTCTTCCATTCTCCATTATGTGTAGCAAGTGGTTTAATGATAATATATTTTTATTTAGGATGCATGGACTTGGTATAGGTAATTTTCAAGTGTTCATAAGTCCTCTTCTGTTTGGACATTTATTCCACCTCTAGCTTCCCATTTCTATTGATTTCTATTCTTTTATGAAGATTCTCACCACTATGAATAATAAAGGGAAGTACTTTTCTTAAGTACCTTGTAAACAAAATTATTCTTGAGAAACAAATCTTTTAACTTTGTTTGCCTAATATTACCAAATTAAGCTTTTATCCCTTAAAATGTGAATTATCTTTAAGTTCTTTTGCATAAATGATCTCCCAATTATGTGCATTCTTACTCCACGTTTTTGTCCACACTATACATTATCATCAATATTTACGATCATCCAATAAATTGTTTAGCAACTTGAAGCATGTTTGAATGTAGTTCTTGTTGCTTCAATGAGAATATTCTACCACCTATAGTTAATATATGGTTCTCTCAATTGTTGTAATTTCTTACTAGCGTGCTTCCTAATGAAAGAAAATGTTTTCTCCTATGGAAATTAGATAGCAACCCCAAGTATGTAGCTTGAGTATCGATGTGGAAAACTAAAATATCTATTTTCATTGTGTTCTTGTATTTTCTAAAGTATTGATGTTAGAAAAGCATCAAATTTTGTGAGACTTACCATTTCTCTGATATTGGTCATTAGCATTTAACACCTTCATGATCCTTGCGCAATTTCGTACTTAATTTTTGCAACATAAAATTAAACAATCTAAAAACAATAAATAAGAAACTCATCGGGATAGTCTTTCTACCTAGAGAAGAAAGGGATAAGGGGGAGGTAACTCACATTAACTCAATCTTAAAATTGTTCATCGACTATAGCTTAAAATATACTATAGCTTAAAATTGTTCATCTGTTATAAAATTTCTTATTTTTTAGTACATACCATAAAAAGTTTCACTTAACCTCATCTTGTTACTCATTTTTCTAACTTAGATTGCTATATCATAACTCTTATATGTTATCCTGTTCTTTACGTATTGCATATACTTATATGTTGTCAAAATATGGCTTACAATCAATAAGCCTTTTATAGATTTACTCTTATTTGCAATGATCAATATATTCAAGAAATTTTGAGTTTGGTTAACTAGCACTTTGAAGATTATCTTATATACGATCTTGACAAGGTTAATCAATTAATTGAGCCATTGCGGTTTGTCTTAGGCACTTTTTCTTTAAAAAAAAAAATCTGTGTGATAACCTTAATAGCTTTCCTTCTAAAAAGAAACTTTTGGTAGCCTTAAAAGCATCCTCCTACACTAAGCTCTCATACTTTCGATAGAAACTTGGAAGCTATGGGTTGATGGAGAATGTTGGCCTTTTTTATTTTTACATCTGTAATAGCTTGGTGAGCTTGTTTATTTAAGCTTACACCTTTTCTCTTTGGGCATATGTTGGATTGGTATATGTGAATAACTTTTGAAAATAGTTGTCACCCACTTCCTCAATACATATTCTTCCTCATATTCCTTTATCATTTTCAAGCTCTCAAATGTTATTCTCTACAGTTCCTATATTTAAGGGTTGATCTGTGAAGAGTTGATCCAATAGGCTTTCCTAGTAGCATCGAATCCCTTCTTTTGTATCTACCTTATATAGTAGGATGTTTCTTATGCTTCTATATAGTTTTGTTTCTTTAATGTAGAATGTATTTTCTACTCATGTTGATCTCCACTTCTTTTTTGTTCGAGTACGATGATCACCTCTACCTTATTTTATAAAACACTCGAATACTTCTTTGAAAATCCTAAAGGAGCATCCATAAACTCTTTACAATTACTCACTAGTAGAGAGGAACAAGATGCACATTAACATGCCCTAAATTAGAAATTTAGAATTCATCTCTAGAAGAGATCATATGCCACTATATGCACTTAAATATGATACATATTTAAGTTAATGAGATTTATATGAACCAAATTGAAGTTAGTGACAAAAAATACCCTTAGGAGCTCTTTGCTCATGTAGACTACACAAAACGTGTGCTTGAGCCTCCACATTCTGCCCCCAAAAACACACTATGTGTGCATGCAATTTTTTGGTAGAAACTCTTAGATAGAGATCTATGTGGCTAAGAGCATGCATTAACCCATATTTGCATCAAATGAGGCATGGGCCGATGTGATTGCAAATAAGATCTCATAGATGTCAAAAGTATTTTCTAAAACTTGTTATTAAATAAAATATGAGATAGATTCAATCACTAATTTGAAAATCACTTTTGTTATTTAGATAATTCCTTACATACACACGCTTGTATGTGTTTGTAGTCATCAAATACAAAAGCACAACATTAAGTAAGAGAACATCACATTGCATTGCATAGAGTATCATTGAAGCAAACACCACTATTGATTTTCATAGCCCAAAACCTGTGTAGATGTTTATGCTTGATTGTTATGTACACGCAGCAGGAAAGTCTTGTGCACACTTTCTATCGAACTCATGACCTTCATCGCATGAGGAGACCTTCAAGGTTGCTTTATACTTGACTTTTGGGCTAATAAAAGTTTTAGCCATATTTGCATCAAATATGGCTAAAACTTGCTTTATACTTGACTTTTGGGCTAAGAGCATGCATTAACCCATATTTGCATCAAATGAGGCACGGGCCGATGTGATTGCAAATAAGGTCTCATAGATGTCAAAAGTACTTTCTAAATCTTGTTATTAAATAAAATATGAGATAGATTCAATCACTAATTTGAAAATCACTTTTGTTGTTTAGATAATTCCTTACATACACACGCTTGTATGTGTATGTATGTAGTCATCAAATACAAAAGCACAACATCAAGTAAGAGAACATTACACTGCATTGCATAGAGTATCATTGAAACAAACACCACTGTTGATTTTCATAGCCCAAAACCTGTGTAGATGCTTATGCCTTGTGCACACTTTCTATCGAACTCATGACCTTCATCGCATGAGGAGACCTTCAAGGTTGCTTTATACTTGACTTTTGGGCTAATAAAAGTTTTAGGGTTTGTTCCTCAAGATCTAACTCAATATACTATAAAAAAGAATTCACACAATATCATAATATTTTTCGGTTATGGATAATCACTTCCACAAATTGCATATCCAACTTTTCCATTCTTCTTTGAAAATAGAAGCATTATTTTTCCTACCGAAACTAAGCCTTTTCCCATTGTATGTGAGGTTAGCTATATATATTCTTGTTTGTCATTGAGCTCCACTTTTCATATCAAATCAACATTTGAAAACAAAAAGATTAATATCTTATTTTGTTTTGTCCTTCTAGCCTTTCTCTCACTTTTAAAGCATTCGTAGTTCAAATCTAAGAATGTCAAGGGCTCACAACTATAAGAAACAAGGATTCCTTCTAAGAGTTTTCTCGAGAATTTTGCCCAGAGTTAATTATGAGAAGATTAATTGGTATCTTTTTGTGTGTATTTTGTTGGTTTGAGACCATCATAGTTCTTGAATTGCCAGTTTTGGTCATTCTTTCAAACTTGAATCCAATATAAATATACACACACATGTGTATATATAGGAACCTTCGTACATGCTAACAACGTTTATGCTAAAATATACAAACAAAACTCAACCATCAAATTAAAGAGATTAATTATTAAAATTTGAATTCAAATAAAAAAAAGGTATACTTATATGTTCTAAGTATACTTGATTAAAAATAACTTTTTATTTTTTAAATTCAAATATTAACCATCCATCTCTCAAATTGGATAGTTACATTTTAACTCCCCTCCTTAAACTAACGGTTCAATGACTGAAAGTTTACTAACTAAAAACTGAATTCGTGGAGTGAGTAGAGATTTGGTGAAGATATCTACAAGCTGATATAGATCTAACAAACTATAGTGTCAAATTGTCATGTAGATGCTTTTCACGAACATAGTGACAGTTTATCTCGATATGTTTGGTTCGCTTATGAAATGTGTGGATGTTAGCTATATATATAGTACTCTTATTATCGTGGTACAAAATTAGAGTGGTCTCCAGTATCATGCCTAAGTCTTGCAGTAGCCGTATAAGCCAAGTCAATTTAGTGGTCGTGTTTGTCATTGTACGGTACTTAACTTCAGTAGAAGAAAGAGACATCTTTTACTATTTTTTACATTTCCAAGAGATAAGAGAGTTGCCAAAAAAAATACAATAACCAGTCGTGTAGTGTCTGTCATTGACATCACCATCCCAATCAGCATCACTATATATATTTGATTGAAATAAAGATGAAAATGATAGAAATGCTCCCTTAATCACAGTTTATCGAATATATCGAACAATCCTCAAATGACACTCATATGCAAAGAGGTAGGAGAATGTTGAAACTGACTTATAGTATGTACAACATGTGCAATATTTGAACGTGTGATGGTGAGATAAGTGAGTACCCCAACCATCTGTCTGTAAGGAGTAGAGTTACTTAATGACTCTCCATCAACAAGTTGCATCTTTTGGTTGATTACTGTAGGTGTTAACAATTTTATTATTAATAAGACATGATCTAAGGACAATGTCATTAACAAATTTAGTTTAAAATAATAAAAAATCTTTTGCATTTCAAGTTACCTCAATACCAAAAAAATAAGTGAGTTGTCCAAGATCTTTCATCTCAAATATCTAATCAAGTTCTTTTTTTATTTGAAGAATCCCAAAATCATCACTACTTGGAATAACCATATCATCGACATATAGTAGAAGAATAACAATGCCTATAGAAGATTTTCTTATGAACAAAGTCGTGTCAGTATAATAAATAACAAATCTATCAATATCATGAATTCAATCATCTTATCAAACCAAGCCTTAGGAACTTATTTGAGATCATATAAAACTCTTTTGAATTGTAGAACTTGGTTTTAAGGTATATTAAGATAAGGAGGAGGTTCATGTATACTTCTTCCTTTAACAAACCTTTTAAGAACACATTTTTGACATCTAATTGATAGATATTTCAATCTTGAATAGCAGAAATAGCTACAAGGGTTCTTACAATTGTCATTTCGGTCATAGGAGCAAAGGTTTCCTCATAATCAATCTCACATTCCTGTAAATACCCTTTGCCAACTAATCTAGATTTATAGCGATTTAAGGATCCATTAGTTTTAATTTTATAGACTATCTACAACCTATCATCTTTTGTTTGTGATCTAGACACAACATCTCAAGTTTGAGTTCTATACAGGACATTTAATTTTTCATTCATCGCATAAATCCAATTTTGTGATGGTAGTGCTTTCTTAAAATTTCTTAATTACTTTATAATAGATATATTGGTTACTAAGGCTCTATATCTTGATAAAAAGTTGTCATAGGAAACAAACTATTCAGGAGGTTTAGAATCTCGAGTTGACCTTCGAGGTATAGATGGGATATAATTCAAAGTTCTTTTAGTGTAGCATTGATCAAAGAGGTAACCGACTATCTTGAGATCATATATTCATCAAGCTCATTTTCGACATGTATTATGTCTTCTCATAGGGTATCATTCAAAAAAGAATGTGATGACTCATTAATAGGACGAGCGTCATTTATGCCTTTAAAAAAATATTCATTTCCAAAGAATTTGACATCTCTTGATATATAGAGTTTGTCATTTTTATAATCATAACATCTATACCCCTTCTTATTTATCCCATACCCTAAAAAAAATATTTTATAGCACGAGAATATAGTTTATCACCTTTGTTAATATAAACAAAATATTTACATCAAAAAACATATAGTTTAGAGTAATAGGGAGAAATTTGAAAGAGCTTTTCTATAAGAGATATGTTCTGTAATATTGAAGATGTAATAAAGTCGATGCTTCAATGTAACAACGAAAAATCAGTGAATATCACCCAAAAAAGTCAATCACAAAGCCTTAGAAAAAGGCTTAAAACATATGCAATAAAGGCACAATGAAGTGGAAAATAAATATTATTTAACCACACAAAGCTTGAATTAATATGTTACACAAGTGTTGTATTTATAAGAGAGAAAATGAAAGAGAGAGGGAGTTGGTCCAGCCAGCCCCCAACGGCTGGGGTTGGTCCTCAAGTACTAGGGCCAAATGGCTCTGATCCTTGTTTTAGGGCTAGAATTGCCCTGATTCTAATATTATATAAAAATATAAATACATAGATAAACAAAAAATATATTTATATTTTAACAACACTTTGTGTATAAATATCTCTTTTTATGAATATATGTATATATTTGTATTAACATAGAGAAGTATAGGAGGCTATTGGCTTCCTGCCTCCCTCTTTTGCTCTCCCTCTAGGAAGTGCGAAAGAGTGAGTGAAATTCAACATAACTATCTTTTCTTCGTGTTGAATAACGGATATGAACGAATTCTTTATCATACATATAATTTTTTCTTTTTTCTTTTTGGTCTCACACATATATGAATATTCCTAAACAAGAATAATGATAAAGTCTTTTAAGTGCAGTGCATGCTCTTAAGATAGTATTTATGCATATAATAGCTTGATTATGCGTGAGTTAAACTTTGTGCTCATGAGAAGAGGGGATGGGCTGTCATCTAGCTTCTTACAATCTTTTTTTCTCTCCTTTTTCTCCTTTTTCTTTCTCTCCCTTTAAGGAGGAAAAGAACAACATTAGAGTGATAAGTGTAGGGATTTTTGTGCCTATAAGAGGGCAATTTATAAGCATAGAATGGTTATTATAGTGTCTGTGATTTATTTGCTATATCCTCTTTTAAATATTTTTTAATATACTCTTGTATGTATTCTATATTGACAAATCTTCTATTGTCACATCCTGAGCTGCGGGACCTACTGAATGATCAATGCTCCTTCAACCAATCCAATGTTGCTCTCAACATGAGGAGTGAGGTTAACAAAAATTTAAGGTGACCATTACTTAAAACAATTAAATGACAATCTTTCTATAGCTAAAACCTAAACTTTTTAGGGTTGTAAATACATATTCAAGTCCACTAACAACTATGTGGCTTTTTAAATCACAAGTCCAAGATACAAAGTCCAACTAAGCAATTAACATACAACTCAACACTACCCTTTATGGTCATGCTGACATCATGCAAACACAATGTTATTTAAGCTGAAATTATCCTTACTACCACCTATAACGGTACGTATCAACTACATGTATTTCGTATATGGATGTGAACTCCCACACAAACAAGCATACTAAAGGCATGTATCATAACCAAGGTCATCTTAAATATGCATGCATAACCAAATACTGATTAATAATTCATTTTCAGTTTCATTATTAAGACTAATGTTATCTATATCGTACGATACGATGTGACACGTTTCACGATACGATACGAGTTACCGTATCACCAAACAAAGTGTATCGTATTGTATCATGTAATATGATATCATATTGCCCATATTGTACGATACAAGCGATACGACTAGGGACCCTTTCCCTGGATGAACAGAAACTCACATTTTTGTAAGTTTCTAGCTTGTGTTCGCGACTCCACAAGGCTCCCTCCGACGGCTCTTCCCCTCCTTGGTATTCAAGGCTAAAAAAAAAAGTGTTCTACAGCGTCCATGCAAGGTTTCCAACTCAGATTGTAGTATATCTTTTACGTTTTTCGAAAAAAAAACTTTATATTTGTTGTTTTTTTTGTTATTTACGTTTTTTATCAAATAAATTTAGATAATTTTGATATATTAGAGGAGTGGATTATGAAAAATAATGGAGACAATGCACTCCTAACCAAAGAAGACATTGCATGGATTAATTTGGAAGGAGCACAACAACATCATTAAGGGGATAAAGATTTTGATTTTGAAGCAAAAGGTAGTGAGGATCTTCAACAAGGAGAAGATAAGATTATTTAGTTGATGATCCTAATTAAAATGTGTAAATGTAAATATATTTTATTTTTTGCTTCAAAATATGTAATTCTTTTTTAATTGTTGAATAGTGAATGATGAATATATACTAAATTTTTGCATTATACGATTCTTTTGTAATTATCAGATTTTTTACTAATTTTTAGTATTAAATTATTATATATAACGTATGGTACGATACGATACGCATGAACCAAAACGATACATGATACAATACACATCGAACAACAATGATCAAGACCACTACTTTGTCCAACAACTACAACCACGCCATAGGAGTCTCATGATCCCTCCCCTTGTCAAGTTGCGTGGCCTCACAACGATCCCACTAGCTTGTCAAGCAATATTGCCCTTGGGTTTAAAAGGCAACAAATCTCCAAGAGAGACATCCATAATGACATATTTTCATATATTATATTCACAAATCAAAACTCTTATGCACATCAATATGGTTTCACCTCCCAATAAAAAATCCATAGTCTAGAATCCATATATATTAGTTGATTATCTTATATAATCAAAGCAAGTAGTAAAACAATTGTATTTTAAAAGCACTCACTACTCCCGTTGGTTTACCATACTTACTCACATATCCCTATCCAAGCATGTATAATCTCACGTGAGTTACTAAATGCAAACTATAAGTGAACTAGTATAACTAACAAACTAGCAAAGGGTTTTCATTCTCCAACACTTCTATTAGTGAATCTGCATACCTCCAACAACACTACTTGTCTATATAGCCAAGATGGTGAACTATAACTCCATGTTGGCTGATGTTTCACTCCATATAAGAAAACCCACGAGTTACCACTACCTAGTATGTTCATCCACTGTTAGATGAATGTCCTATACGCTATGAAGCGGGAAGATCCATATTAGATAATGTTTCACTTACACTTGACCATACTCGTGCAATTCATAGATACAAGTTATAAAACCATTCAAATCCAACCAATAACAACAACAACAACAACTAAGCCTTTTCCCATACTAGATGGGGTCGACTATATGGATTCTTTGTTTTCACTTGTAGAACCTATGGTAGATAAGTCCGATAAAATTTTACGCTGGCTATCGCAAGCCTAACACAATACTCCTCTTTTATTCGAGCTTGGGACTGGCCATGCAAGGATGATCCCTTATATGGGCGGAGTTCAAATCCAACCAATAAGCAATCATATATATAATTTTAAATCATCACCAAAGCAATTCATAGTCACATGCATCATTGAAATCAAAACTATCTATAGCATACATGAGGACTCATAATTAGACCCAATCATATGATGACTCCTCTCCAAATCACTTCAATTTACACCTAGACAGTGCAAAAATTTATTACTAAAATTATGAATGATTAAATAATAAGATCAATGATTCTATCCTCATGCTAATATGGGTCTTAAAGGCTCCTATTTCAGTAAAATACCCTAATTGGGTCCTAAATAAAGAGCCTATATCTATTTTTTCATAATTTAAGATCAATTTATTTGTTTCTTAAATCCTAATAAAACCATTGTGTTAACAATCTACATTCAATAAGAAACCCAAAAGTTCAAACTACATCAAAAGAGAACTCCAAATGGCCTCCAAACAACCTGAAAATTTTGTCTAGATCCAACTTTTAAATTTGAACTGAACCTAATGCAACTCATGACGACACATGGCACACGTTACCCGCACACCCATGTCTTGAGATTGACATGATACTTTGCAAGCCGACATGACACTGCCCAACCAAGACTCCTTCCATCATTGTTCTGTGCCTAAAACTACTATTTTCGCCAACAAGCTACGCCCAAGAAGTGCTGCTATTAACCAACGGTTTCACCAATGGAGGGATTGGTCTTGTTTTTTTAAGTGAATCCTCACTTCTTTCTCTCATTCAAACCGTGGATGAGTCCAATTGGAGACTTTCAATTGAGACAAATCAGGTAGAGTCACCATATTCCTCTTCTTTCAGGTGATTCCCAAGGCCGTTGGAACCCAAAGAGGGTCCAAATCATTCCATTTTCTCTTCTTCTCTCCTCAACATCCTGAATTGCTGTCAATATCGATGTTTTCAGCCTGTAATACCAAAATGAAATAGGGAAGGGTTTTACCTTAGAAATCTGACATCAATCCGATGTGTCATGTTCTTTGACTGCTCTTTCTCGTCCTCTATCCTTCGAACCCTCTCATTCTTGCTCAAACTCTCCCTTAAAACCCCCTTCTACCGTGTGTGCTTTTTTTTGCATGGCATTGCCACGGAACGCTTAGGGCACCCACCCACTTGGGCTGCTATGTAACAGTCGAGAAGGAGGGCAGCGGCCCTCTGTCGAGCGGATTCAGGTTACATTGAACCCAATACAGATCTATCCGGCCTGGGTATATTGTACCAACTTTGTGTGTTTGCTAAGCTATCGATCCGGCCTACGTATCTTCTTCCTTTTTAATGAAGTTCCTATTTTTGATGAAACAAAGAACACACCGCAGCAAGAGAGACTTACAATTATTCCCCATTTATTTATAACATAAAAAGTTTTGATCCAGATAACCATACAATGTTCTTAGTAATTGAGATGATGCCTCGTTTCGTATCGTCCTAAAGGAATTCCATACCAGTTTGAGGGACCAATATAGGGGCTAGGATTGACTAAAGCCAAATATAGGGCGCTGTCATTAAGACTAAGGGTGTAGTTGAGCCAAGTCAAGCTCGGATACATCCAAGCTCGACTTGACTTGTTAAGAAAATATTTAGCTTGAGCTTGGACGAGCTTTCATCTTTCGACCCAAGCTCTAGTCGTGTTTGAATTACTTGAGCTTGGCTTCATAGACTCCTCTGAGCTTGGTGCAACGAATATTGACTCGATTATGCTTGGCTTTAGTTTGAGCTTAGTGAGCTCACGAATTATCTCAAATAAATGCTGGTCAATTCGAATATATAAAACTTTAAATATGAATGCATTAATATTTTATATCATAAAATCGATTAGGCTCACAGGCTCCTTAAGCCAAGTGTCCGTGAGCTCAAGTCGAGCAGCCTACGAGCAACTCGGGTCACTTGCACCCTTAATTGAGACGGTGCCAAAGGTCATTCCAACACAACGTTAAACTCAAATAACTGAATCATTATCCCAAGCTTTGCGGCTGCAAATGCGCGCGAGAGAGAGAGAGGGTTGAAAAATTTCCACGCGAGATTGAGGGAAGAGAATCTTAATCCCATTTTTGTGAAGTAATTGAAGAAGAAAAGGGGGGTACTGAGAACTGAATTCCAGGCGTTTGTCTTTCTTACATATGCGTACTGGCCGAGAGTCAAAAGCTCTTCCTGAATTGGACCCCACGAGTCAAACCCGCTCCACGCCCATCCTTCAGCCTTAGCTTTACATCTTCTCTGGTGTGTGTGTGTGTGTGTGTGTGTGTGAGAGAGAGAGAGAGAGAGAGGTGCTGATGGAGTCGAGTCGAGCTTGACTACACGCAATCTCAACCTGATCCATTAGGAAAATGCTTGATTCAAGCTTAAGCTTAAGCTCAATTGAGCTTCAATTTTCAGGTTCGACACAAGTTTGAACAACTCGAGATCTGTTTGCTAGGCTAGTTTGAGCTCTATGCAATGAAGATTGACCCGATTAAGCTCGGGCCGAACTGAATCGAGCACTACTGAACTCCTAAATTAGTTTCAACTTGTAACAATTTACATCATATATATCTCAATTAGGTTTGCGAGTTGCTTGTGCCGAGTATTGGCGAGTCCGAGCTCGACAAAGTCGAGTGAAGTTCAAGTTTCTTCTGAGTCACACCCGAAAGCAGAAGCAGACGAGGGACGTATATGACCCTCCCATCACTGACTATCTCGTCCAGCAAACGAAATTTGTCATATTTTTCTTTTGTTTGGTAATAAATGGGAAGGCCGTGCGTGAGACGAAGGAGATGAAGGTCCTTTTCTTTTATTTAGTTGTTCTTGTAGTAATTCTTTTATTTTCTTTTTGTTTGCCCCCTTTTTATATATCCAGGAAGGGAGAGAGAAAGGCCGGGCGCTGACTGGCTCTGAGAGGGAGAGAGGTCTCTAACCCGTCGACATTCTGTCCGTCACCGCTTCGAATCGGGAGGGGTTGATGCAAGAGGAATGTGGTGGGGAGAGATACCGTGGACGAAGGGAACGGAAGAGTGCTGTTTTCCTTTTTTAGCCGTTCCCCCCTTTTCCAATCTCACCCCCTCCCTCTTCGTCGTCGTCAAATAGTCGCCATCAATTCAGGAGGCTGAGCAATTCTCTTTCTTCCTTGCCGATTTCCCCGGTGGCGGATCGATTGCAGATTGATCGGAAAATTGCGTCATTTTCCCGATGGATCGGCGGGTAAGAACTCCATTTCTCCGGATCGATCCGTATTCCTTTCGCTAGGTTTCGATCCGTCATGTGAAGAAATTAAGGACTGAAGCGGTAATTTGAGATTCGCTGCCGCACGGAGAAGCCGCCGTAGGCTTGTCCCTCTGATTGGAAGCATCAACAGCGAGTGGACGGGTTTCTTGCGAAAAAGATGGATGTAGATTCGGCGATGGTGCCGGAGAGCGAGCCACAGGATCAGAACCAGAGCACATCTGGCTCAATGGCTTCCCAGGATGGAGAGCGCAACGACGAATTGCCGCCGAATCAGCAGCAGCAACGACAACAACAACCGAACTCGGCTGTGGTCGTCGGCCCCAGACCTGCTCCGACGTACAGTGTCGTCAATGCGATCATCGAGAAGGCAGAAGACGGCCCTGGTCCCAGATGCGGGCACACTCTGACGGCGGTTGCTGCTGTTGGAGAAGAAGGAACGCCTGGTTATATCGGGCCTCGTCTTATACTATTCGGAGGTGCCACCGCTTTGGAGGGTAATTCTGCAGTTTCTGGGCCCCCTTCGTCGGGCGCAAGCACTGGCATAAGTAAGTTATCATCATCATTGTCGTCATCCTCTGTCTGGCTTTTTCTTAATTTCTTTGTTCTTGGTGAATCGCATATTGGCTTTCGTTTTCCACGGTTGATTTAAGAGCCGTGCTTCCTGTCTTTTTCGTCGTGTAATTACTGATGATTCAAGGTCACCTTCCCCTATTGTGTTCATTTTCTTGTTTCGTTGCTAGCAGATTCCTTTCCCAGAGGGGTGGTTGGTGGTTCTTTGTGTTTTCCAGATCTCATTGTTATACATCTTACTACTCCTTCATTGAGACCAGAAATTCGATTAGTTAGTATTATGACCGTGTGCATGAGAGTTTCTTTGTGACTTGGTCTCATCGTACCGGTATTTTGTTTTGTAGGATTAGCTGGCGCTACCGCTGATGTTCATTGCTATGATGTGTTGACCAACAAGTGGTCGAGGTAAGTTTCTATAAGGCTTGTATGATGCATTTATGTGGTTAACAGTGAAGATGGTATAACATAAACAACTATAACTATAATGTTAAGCATGCTGCCTTTTGCCCGTGGTTTTGAATATATTTGATTTTCGGCGTTTAGATATGTATGTGTTTTCTCAACTTGTTGCATTTCTCTTGATTCTGTCTAGGACCTTAGAACTTTGAACTAGCAACAGTTTCCATGTATGCATCTTCCGTCTTGCAAGCAATTCTTGTTCGTATTACTTTCTGATGAGAATGGGAAAATGTCAGGCTTTCACCACTTGGGGAACCACCATCACCTCGTGCGGCACATGTTGCAACCGCTGTGGGTACTATGGTTGTGATTCAGGTTATGTGTATACTTGGCCTTGTTCTGATATAATTCAGAATTTCCGTTAATAAGGGACTGAGATCCATTGCTGCTTTGGATTGATAGGGTGGGATCGGTCCAACTGGTTTATCTGCTGAGGATTTACATGTTCTTGACCTGACACAACAAAGACCCAGATGGCATAGGTTATAGTTATATTAAGTAGTTGTTTTATTTTGTTCCGTCAGACACTTGACTGTGCCTATTGAACATGCAATTTCTTCTGCTGTAGAGTGGTTGTTCAAGGGCCAGGGCCTGGGCCTCGGTATGGCCATGTGATGGCACTGGTTGGCCAGCGCTTTCTTTTGGCAATTGGCGGAAATGATGGTGTGTGCTGTGCTTTTGCTCTTTAACATTTTTTTTGTTATACAAGTCCATGGTCCCCATTTCGTATATAATTCATGCAAAAATTAGTGCTAACCCCTAATCTTCATTTTCTTAATTGAAACTTTACTAGGAAAACGGCCACTGGCTGATGTGTGGGCTTTAGATACGGCTGCAAAACCTTATGAGTGGAGGAAATTGGAACCTGAAGGAGAAGGCCCACCCCCATGCATGTAGGTTTTATTTCCCCCCTCTTTTACAGATTTTGGTTCTCAAGCTCATGTATTTACATGCATGAATCTATGAAGATGCGGGACCTTTCTTATCTATTTGTCTATTATCTTCAGCTTGACATTGCTGTATTCTTCTAGCATATTCATAACTGCGTTAAATCATAGAATTGAGGCGTTCAGAAAAACGAAGAACCACTTGAGGACAGATGAGGGGAACTTAAGCAGTTGGAGTTCAAGTCAATCATGATGAGGGCAAAGGTAGTAGCTTTGGAGGGAGCTATTGAGGGATGTTTACTCTTTAGTGGAGATGAAGTTGATTTTCTTTGTGGAATATTTGGGCATTATTTCCAGAGGGAAGAAGGATGTGGCTAAAAGTGTGTAGTAAGTAGAGGGCGGATATATTTTGTTTTCAAGAGCCAAAAGTGGAAGGTTTTGGACTAGGGTTTAGCCTGCAACATATGTGGGAAGAGGAATGGGGTTGGCTAAGCTGTCAATGGAAAATGTGGGGGATTTTAGTAGTTATGTGGGACAAAGATGTTTGACAGTTGGAAGAGAGCTGGGCAGGGGAGCTTTGAGTGTCAGGGGTTTTCAAAGGGACTTATGGAAAGAAGTATCTAGGGTATATGGCCTGACAGAAGGTTTAGATCAGCATGGCTGATGTGAAGAGCTAAGGTCAGTCAAGGCATGATGAGTTGTGGCTGGATCCATTTTTGTTATTTGTAGAGTGCTTGGTTACATATGGGACGTAATACAGAAATGGATACATCATTGGCGGATCATCATCCTTTGCTTTTAGCATTTGATAATGTTCACAAGGGCCCACTCCCTTTTCCTTCGAGAACAAAATTAAGAAATAGTAAAGGCAGAGGGATTTACAGATTAGTCAGAGATTCGTGCAGAAGAGGGATAATTAGTGGATTTGTGAGTTTCATTTTGTGCTTTAAGTTGAGGATGCCTGAAGACAAACTAAAAAGGTGGAATAAAGGAGGCGTTGGAGAATGTAGTGAGGAGAAATGGAGAGCTTTTGGCAGTGATAGAAAGTCTTGATCCGTGAGAGGAACACGGATTGTGGAGCAAGAATTTGATGGAGAGCTGGGCAACTCTTAGAGTTAGAATTGGCAAAGGTTGTTGAGAGAGGGAGATCTCTTGGAGTAAAACTCTACCAACTCTACCATTGTAGTGGTGGAAGAAGCCCACAATAACATCCAGCGCGGCTCTCATACTCCATCTTGATTGTAGCTGATAAGGACCAGCGTTTCTATTGACAAACATAAAGAGCATTAATTAATTTTTCAAAACTTCCAGACCTCATGAATGGTTCTTATCGATGTCACAACTAAGCATGCATACAAGGAAGGGACTAGGTGCAGATGTCTGCGTTAATGAATTCGACAACCATCTCATCCTGTGCATGCGTTCCGTGCACAACTACCAATGTTGCAGCTCTTTTGAAATATGCATTATTTTAGATAAGATGACACAAACAGGAAGGAAATGTTTACATATTTTCAAGATACTGCCAAAAAGTTCTGATATTACCTGTATCCTTTTCTTTTTTATTATTTTGTATTTCAGCCATACTTTTTCTTTTGGTTGTTCATTATCCACGTTATTTGTTAGAACTGTTTCCTGGCTGCTGCTGCTGCTGCTGCTAGCTTTTGTCTGTTCTTATTTTGATCCTTATCTTACAGCTGGAGCTATGCGACATCGTATCATGGCTTCCCATATTTCAGCTTTCTCCTTTAGTGAAAATAGTTTTTGCTTTAAAATGAAGTGACTGTTGATGCTATTGCTGGATTGGAGTTGTAGTCTTCTCTTTTCCCTTTCCTCTTTGAGGAACAACATTGTAGTGAGATTTCTAATCAAGTAATAAAAGTGATGATGGTCACTGCAGGTATGCCACAGCAAGTGCACGTTCTGATGGGCTACTTTTGCTTTGTGGAGGGCGAGATGCTAATAGTGTGGTATGTTTTGTCTACTTTTTGTTACCTTGAGATGCATGCAAACCCGTCTCGAGATGTGTGACCTTGTTTCCTTTGCTCAAACTTGTAGAAACACGTCAGAAGGCTCTCATACCAACCATGTTGAAATAAATTATATTCACACGTAGAATAAACAAAAATCAGAGAATTACAACTTTTGTCTTGGAACAATATACAACCACACGTGTGTCTCTCGGCAACCTTCTTTCTCTCACACCTAAACCCTAAACTATAGACTTTTTATAACTTAAAAGATTAATATGCCCTTAAGTATACTTAATAACTAGACCAAAAAGTATCAGGAATGTCATCCGATATTACTAACATCTTCAACAAATACAAAAGCTTTGTTTACCAATTTGATTAAAAGCAGTGCAACTTAAAGTAGGGTCAAACACCTTTAACAACATTTAGGTTATTGGAATAAAGTGGCCGGGTGAAGAGCTATGTAAGTAGCTTAATGAACACATACCTTAGTAGTAGGTGTGAAGTTGGACACACCCTTCTGACCTAGATCTCTAGCTTCAACATGCTATATTGTGCTCTACTGCTTTGTGGATGCAGACCGTTTGTGCTACGTAGTGTGTTCTTGACAACATTTAGTTTGAAATAGAAGTGGAAATGGCCTTCTTACATGAAAAATTTCCCAAGCCATTTTGGTGTTTCTTCTCAATGGGGGTTGCCAGCTGCATTGTTGCGTGATCGTGTATGTATTCATGAAGACCGAGACATACTTCTATTTGTTGTAATCTATCATGTTAAGCTCTTATCTTGTTGCTTGTCCAAATTGGTATCTCTTCTTTCTATGAGCTTTTGCCACTTAACCCATCACTCTTATCGTACCTAATTGTCTCATACATGTGCTTGCAATGGATACATGTTATACTAGCCATCCCAGCCTCTTAGTCTTAGGAATTCTACCAACTTATGCATGATCCATCACTTTCAATGGGCCCACAGTACTCTTTGTAAACAAAATTTTTCAGTCTAATGTGGACTTAAAAACTTTGCTTGGAAAAATGTGCCCGAGCATGCCAACAAGTTTACTTAAACTTTTAAAGAGATTTAGCTGACTATTCGACTGTTGTGGTAAAATAAGTTCTTGTCGACATAGGCCTTCTTGAACTGGTGCTTAAAGATAAACCTAGACGCTTAGGAAGAGTGATTTCGGAATCTCGAGTTTTCTCAAAACAATTTCAACTCAAAACCATCTTTTCAAAAGGGTATCGATTTCACTTGGTCAAACCAAAATTGGTTCTGATTTACAGTGTGGGAGTTTATATTTTTTTATCCGCTTTATGTGGATCCAAAAATCCTAAAAACTTTATCTAAGTGAGAACTAGGTATGAAGTTTTATTGAAAATTTTTATTTGTATTTTGGGTCTTTGGATGATCAAATAAAAAACTTGAGAAAAACTTCTAACCGAAGGTTATTTTGAAAATTTTGACAGTATCTGTTACTGAGATACACAGTCTAAGTAAAACACTCGTTTCTTCGTACGTAGGCTTCTGATTTCTATGAAAATTATCAATTTAGAAAGATATGGATGTTAATTTTCTGACGAAACTATTCTTGAGGTATTTAGATACCTATGGATCGAGTTATGATGGTTTTACTGAACATTTTTCATAGGATTTTTGTCACAGACATGTTCGGTTTTAGGTTGGGTCTCTGATCCTTATTGATTTTTTTTACCAATTTCACCCATATCCAAAATTTGTGAGAATTTTATTGGATATTGGCCAGTATGTGTACCACTTATAGATAAAATTTGAAAATATTTCGCTTAGAGTTGGTGGATGAAAAATTCGGAGATAATATAAGGTTTGTGAAGTATGCCGAAATTTGCAAAAACAAATTATAGAAAATAATGATGTATTCGGTTAGAATCTTAATGATTTAGTGATCGTTTAAAGAATTTTATTGACTTGTGCTTGTTCGAGGAGGAACTCATCTATGTATATATTCCAATGGCATCTCTCTTATTGAGGATTACTCTCTTTTAAAATATACGCGATCATAGCCTTATGTCCTCTCGTAACATAAACTTATGGGTGATTAATCCACCATAATAGTGATTACATACTCATGTCGTCGTATGTAAATGTGTCAGCTATGTCCTTATGATTTCTTGAATTGAATTGGAAGCCATCAATACAACAAAAAAAGGAGAGAAGGGATGATATAATACGTAAGCATAGAACAATTGAGAACGTATAAGATATAGCGTATATTCGGGTAGAAGAATTGAAATCTTGTGAAAGTTGTGGATTTCTCTTACCTATAGCCCTCTCTTTTGAGCTTTCGGATTGTGATGATCCTCCTTTGCAATGATATTCTACGAAATGACTGTTATTCTAGATTTTACAAAGGATTTGAAACAATAACTCCAAGCTTACAACAAAAACAAACAAGAAAAAGGGGTAGAAGATGATAGCTTAAGGCTTTCTCTGTTGAGGTCTCTCCTTTTTTCTCTCTCTTCCTTATATGAACTCCTCATTGGGCTGGTAACGAACTCCTCACATCCTCCTTGGCTGGGCTTATCACTCTTGAGCTGGAATCTCCTTTCTTGGTCACCCACATCCTCCTTTTATAGGCATTTTCTTGAATCAGATCTTCCTGAGTTGTTGGACTCAATCTGGACCCAAATCTAATCAATTCTCATGTGGGAAGGGCAGTTGAGTTCATGTGTCATGTGTTGGGGACAATTAGGCATGGTTTTGGCACGTTTTAGGCATATTTGAGCACGTTGGAGTCATTTTGCACGGAAGGCACGCAGGGATGCTCATGGGGGCGGTCTCCACGTGCCAGGGGTCCCACCAGGCGTGTTGTGGGCACTGCGCTTGTTGCATGGTGACACATGGCAGCTTGAGGGTTGTTCATGGTGTCCAACAGTGGCACGGGAAGCCCATGGTCGCACACATTGTATCCGACAATGGTGCTTTTTGGTTTTCTTGTTTTAGATGGATGATTTTATCCTTTTTCGCTTAGTGGGTTGATCTTTTTAATCTTTCTGAGCCACTTTAACATTTCGATGGGTGTAGGGTCGCTTGGTGTTGGATCGTCCTTTGTCGGGGTATTTCGAATTTTTTACTTGACAGAGCTTCATATTGAGTTGGAGTCATTGTTGAACTTGAGTCTTATGAGGTCCCCTCCTTCTCCACTATGTTTTAAGCATGTTTATTCTATTTTTTACCTTTTTAATTCGGGTATTTTGTAGGGGTAAAATGGTTATTTTGCAAATGTTTTGAATTTAAAACTTATTTTGATTCTAAATACCATTTTTTAACTTTTGCAACCATTTCTTTGAAAGAAATACACTTGAAACAACGAAATTTTGCTAGTACAACCTTGAGGGTAAAATGGTCATTTTTTATTTTGTCAAAAGTCGTTTTTTTTTGTTGGGCTTGGAGTAACCCTCATTTTGAGGTTCCAACAAAATTTTGGGTTGGAAATGAGATTGCTTAAGGTGTCTTTTTGAAAAAGACCTTAAGAGATCAACAACCAAAATTTTGCTTATAAAGGGGAACCTTGAATTTTGAAAAGAAAAATTGAAAAAAATTTAGGTGTTTACACTCTTCTACTTGAGTTGATCCATACAATATAAAATAGAGGTCCACTTGATTGAGAACATTGTTGATCATCTCGGTGACGTAAGTACCATCATAAGAGGGAATTCGAATTTGGCTTTTACCTTGAAAGGAGGGAGACTTGTTTTATCCTTTAGGCAAACCATCTCCTTTCTACGCAAGTTCAGCTACCTCTTATCTTTTTGCTCCTCGTCTTCTTCATTTTCTTTCTTCAGGATGCCTTCCCCTTCTTCCTCTCCACTTTCATCATCTCCCCTGGCTGCAGCAGCCTTACCACTTGCCTTCAACTTCCCAGTAACAAATGATATGCTTGTGCCTTCCACTACTCAGATATCACTGCTTGTTTTTGTATACTTGGCTTAGCCTAGGCTTGGAGCACTTGTTTGAACTGCACTCTGACCCTTGCAAGCCATTCATGGTCACCTATAGCCATAGGTGAGGAGGTGAGATGGATTTCTTCTTCTAAGGACATGACTGCAGCCAAAGTTCTTTTTGGAATGCATACAACAAATACTTCTTCATGGAGAAGAATGATGGTTGTTTTGAAGCTCGTGTATTGTTCTCTGGTGCATTAGTAGTATCCACTATTCATCCACTACACAACTTAATAAGGACATAAACCTTTGGTCTATCCCTCCAGGGACCCTGCACTTGTAATTTAGTACTAAGCTGGTTAGGTTAGCAAGGAAGAATCCTTAGGGTACGATTTTAATACAGAAACCTGTAGGTAGTCAGGGTCATCGCCATTCAATCCAATGATGTGGTGAACCTTGGAGGGTTTTAGCCAGGCTGATTTATGCGTTTAATAGCTCAAGGTCTCTGTGATCTGATGATTCTCTTAGATGTCCAGTCCAGTGAGATGGAAGTAACAAGACTTACTTAAAATTTGGAACTTGTTCAAGGCTGTAATAGGTGTGGGAAGTAGCGAGCCTTATACCAAGTAGTCCGGCTGCAAATTTGAAGCTTGTTAAAGTTCATAACAGGTACTAAGAGGTTTTGTAGATGGCTGGAAGCATGCATGCAGAAGAAACTGAGAGAAAAGAACAAAATCAATTTGCACGACTTGGAAAGAAGTTTGGATTTTCCCTGTGGATGAATGCTACAAAAGATCTACTTGTAAATTTTGTGCCACACTTATAGCTTCCCAAGCTACACTATGGCACTTCAAGTTGTAAAACAATCAAATTTGGTAATAGAGGACTCAAACTTAACTAAAGTATATATGGTAGATCTCCTAGCTTATGTGGGCTAGATCTTCCCATTTTTTACAGGCTTTAACTTTTCTACATATAGAAGGTGAGTTACATCAAGAAACCTAGTACTTTGAAATGTATATTCAATATTGAATCTGTGTGTCCTGCCAACCACCTTTTATATCCAAGACCATGTGGTGCATTTAAATCAGAATCAATATTATATAGACGGATGTAGATGCATATGGGAATTTTATTGCTCATGCAGTGATTTCCTTTTCACAGTGCTTATTTTCCCCGTGCTTCTATTTGTTTTCTTTTGGTACCAAACCTAATGATATGATCTTCATGTTTAGTTAGTCAAAAGCATGTTTTGAGATCACCTGTTAATTGTGTAAGCAGCTTTCTGTAGAGTCAAATTCAACCATTGATAACGCTTGTAATATTGATGTTTGTTAAAACCATGTTTTATATTGAAGCCAGCCAATCCATAATGATTTTTCTGATAGACCATTGTAAACACATTGGAAATTAAGGGCATCATACCCCAGAAGCCAATGTTTCCCATATATTTGTCATTGACAGAATTTCTCAACACTGTTATTGGTTATTTTCCAACCTTGAAGGGCCTGGCTTTCAAGACAGTGCTGTCATTTCACTGCTACTGGTTTACAGTTTGATCCTGCAACTGCTACTTCATAATTGTCTTATTCACATGTTTTTGGTGTCATTGGTGGCTTTTTTGTAGCCTTTGGCAAGTGCTTATGGCTTGGCAAAACACAGGGATGGTCGGTGGGAATGGGCTATTGCTCCTGGTGTTTCTCCATCCCCCAGATACCAACATGCTGCAGTAGGTTTCCTCTTCCTTCTTTTATAAGTTGTTGTCACCTATCTTGCCAATTAGGCTCCAAGTATTTTTCTGTTTGTCACCTTCTCTTGTGATCCCTGTTCTATATCATCCTCAATTGCTTCTATCTACCATTTTCACCTGTAGGTCTTTGTTAATGCACGTTTACATGTTTCTGGTGGGGCACTTGGTGGTGGTCGAATGGTGGAAGACTCATCTAGTATTGCAGGTATGGCCTTGTGGTCATGAATCTGATTGCTTCCATTACATGCTCAAATAATTCGTAAGTCAGTCATGTAATGCCGCACTCTGCACTAACCTGTTCTCGTATCAGTGCGTTGCTTGATTTCATGGTGTTTGTCAATACCTGATGATAGTAATACGTGAATAACAGGACAATAGACTTCAGAAGAATCAGAACATTAAATTTCTGCATGTCAAGTGTTTACCCATCCTTACTGGGGTCTAGTGGACTGGCACCAAAAGTTTCTGGTTGGGCATTGAACTAATCTGTCTCTAATGCTTTAGGTGTTTTCATGGGTTTGTATTCTGTCGCTTTATCATTATTATTTTTTATTTAGATGGAAAGCAACTTGATAATGACCTTCCATGGATTCGCCTATATAAGCTGTTGCTAAGGCTGCAAGAATCACAGCTTGCCTTTGCGATGACAAGGAAACATAATTAAACGTCTCTCAGTCTCACCCTCTCTATGCTTCATGCAACATATACTTTAGAACAAATTCAACTTGATATGATTGTATCATGTTGGTTAACAGGTTTATGACTGTTTAACTTATTTCACCCTTTCTGTTGTTCTATCATGAAATAGTTTTTATTGTTAGAAAACATCTGTCCTTAGTGAATAGCTGCATGTAGTCTTTCTGTTTCTTGGAAACCCTCTCTTGTACACACCACTTTAGTGATGTACCAGGACTGGAGCACTAGTGGGCATTTCTGTACAAGTTTTTCCTTCCTTTTGTATTGTTGTAACGAGATCCCATTCAAAATTTGCTTTTCTTCCCCTGTAACAACTTTCTTGCATTGAAATGTCTAATTAAAGAAAGACTTGTCCTTGTTATAATATATCTGCTTCAAGTTCCTGCAAAGAAGGGGATAGATGGGAGAAAGTTGGGAAAGAACGTAGGAACATGTGTAGCAGGAGACATCAGCAGTATTCTCTGATAGGGCTTCTCTTTACAATAAAGAAGGGGGATTTGCCGCTAACTAAAATGCTTTTCATATAAACTTCATACTTGTCATGGAGACCCAGCTTTAATCCTTGAATGGAAATAAGCATACTTTCTAATGAGTGGCAGACCTAGAAAGTTTTCTGGGGCGAGGCGATCTATAAGCATTTCTGAAAAAATCAGACTGCTTATATAGATTCTCTTTTTTACTCTTCTGGATTCTGGGTGAGTTGGCCACCTCACCTCACCCAAGAATAGGTCTACCGCTGTTTATGACAGCCTTCCTTCAGCTATATGGGGCCCCTTAATCAAAGATATCTTATTCTTGACAAACCAAAAGTTAGCCTTAGTGGACCCTTTGTCAGAGAACATGAAGCAGATATATGTATGCTTCCATAAAGTTATCTTAAAAGTGAAACCGGAAAAAGATATATCATGTTGGGGATTCAGAGGTACCCCTTCCTCTTGTCGTCTCATTTATTGAAGTTGTGTTAAAATTTTAAAGTAATTGATTAATCTACTGGAACGGTAAGTTGTATCGTACTGCAAATGTTGGACAAAGCCTGGAAATTGTTGCTTTTGTCCTAAAATGTTCTCTCTCGTATTATTTGGTTCAGAAAATCATGGGTCCCATTTATCTAAGTCTTTGAGCATGTCATTGGTCATCCATTTAAGCTAATGCTCCTTGAGCTGTCAAGAGCACTTAGAATGCGCCTTTGTGTATTATTTGATGCGCTGATGGTTTTGGAGAACTTTGGAATTACTTGAATGAATTTATACTCATTGGCTTTTAACTTGCAGCACTTTAGTTTGATTTGCATCTCAATTATGAAGTACATGTGTTTGTGTTTAGGGTTGTTCATGGGCCAAGCTCGAGTTGTTCAGGGCTTGTCTAACCCTCTTAAGAAAACAACTGAAATTCAGCTTGGCATGAATGGTTTTTGTTTTCAAGAGTACTTGATGTGTTTAACCCAGTGTTATTTTTGGTTTGCAAAGTAGATACTGAAAAACTTACCCAAAGCACTGCTGCCTGGCCACATTAATGGAACTTAAAAGCACCTCCTTCCCTCAGATTAGAAAATCATGAAATACTGAATTCTCTTTAAAAGCTTGACATCCTAATCCTGTGACTACACTTTTTGTAATCATGATTATAGTGTGTACACTGCATACTCTGAAACCGTTAATGGGCTTTCTGCACCAAGCTTACTCCAAGTGGGCTTGGTTTATCCAATAAACCTAACCGACTTTTTAGTAAGAGTGCATCTTGCAAGGTGGTCTTGAGCCGAGGACAGGCTGACTCGTTGTACTGCATCGTGTGTGACAGTTTTGTTTCTTGAATATATGCATTTTGTAAATGATCCCTTCTGTTTTGTACAGTTCTGGATACTGCTGCGGGTGTTTGGTGTGACACAAAGTCTGTTGTAACAAGCCCTAGACCTGGAAGATATAGTGCTGATGCTGCTGGTGGGGATGCCTTGGTTGAGCTAACTAGGCGTTGTAGGCATGCTACTGCTGCGGTTGGTGATTTGATCTTCATATATGGTGGACTGCGTGGTGGTAAGACCTTGTGTTTCTGTTGCAAAAATGTGTCTTTCACTGACAACGATACCATAGAATCATAGATTGGTTTAAGTTTTACTTGCTTATCAATAAACAAAGACAGCTTATTCTAGTTATGAATACGAGTATCTAAACCAGGTTGATGGCTGTTGAGAGCCTTCACTTTTCCTGACATGTGATTTGATTCCTATATAAATAACTACTTCAGCCACTTGCTGTTTTTGCCGTCAAGCTGATGGAGACCGTGTCCAGCTTCTTTTGGTTGACTAATGGTTCGTGTTCTGTTTCTCTTTTAAGAAAAAAAAAGTGCCTATTTGAATGTGTTTATTTTTATGCCCTTTCTTGAATGCTAAACATACAACTATCCATTTGATAAAAGCTTTCTATAACAGTTTTGAATTGGACTTATTCAATAATCTAAAACTTATGGCACTTACTGAAGCATGTTAAAACTTCTTTATGACAAATTGGTAGCCAAAATAACTGGACGAGGTTCATGTAGGTTATTGGTTCAACTTTTCACTGGACATCATATGTAGGCAAATGTTATTATACATCTTTGAACAATTTGCAAACCCTGGTGTTCTAAAGTTTTTTCCCACTTATAGTGTTTAGTTACACCCTTAGCCGACCCTGTCTAGTATGGGAAAAGGCTTACTTGTTGTTGTTGTAGTGTTTAGTTATACCCTCGTCTACAACAACTTGTTGAGAAGATGATCCAAGATCTGGATCTGTTCCAGAATTGGATCGAGAAGTCTTAATAATGTATTAGATGTATTGTAATTAGGGTATTTTAGTCTTTCAAGTTATAAAAGACGTTATTTATATTTATATATGTATATGCTGTGATTAGTTCTTTGTAACCCTAAGTGAAATTAATAAAAAGGAGAGAGAAGGAGCCGCAAGAGGCGTCTTCTTCAACTTGTCTCCAAGTGCCATGTGCCTGTAATCTCCTGCTGGTAAATAAATAAGTCTTTTATATATTTTTTCAGCATAACTAAACCTTTTCCCATACTAGATGGGGATGCCTACATGGATTCTTTGTTTCTATAAGGCTTGATATTTTGCTATGTTGAAAGTTAACTCAAGAGAAGCTAGATCATTTTGTTTCTCATGCCTTCTTGCCAAAGCTTTCTATTCATTTTTCTACGTGTCCAAGCCATCTTAAATAATTTTCTCTCAATTTATTATCTATTGGTGCCACTCCTAATATATCTCTGATAACGTTATTACCAATTCAACCTTTCCTTATGTGACCTTGCATCCATCTCCGTATCTTTATTTCTGCTATAGATATCTTTTATACATATTGATGGTTTACTTCCCAACACTAAGCACCATATAACATAGTGGGTAATTGTTGCTCTATAGTATTTGTTGAAATTAATCAGCAACATAAACTTCGTTATTGATGAAAGCCGAATACAAGAAGAAGACACTGAGGTGTTGGTCGGCCAATCTTTGCCGCCATCCTCTAATTCTCATTAAAACCTAATGGCATCCCTAATGACTACTTATATAGTTGATCTAACTTGAAAGACTATAATACTCCTAGTAAGTGACTACTGGATTACGGTTCCTAATGGATCTGATCCATTAGAACCCGTATTACAAAATATCATAATATACATGACTCAGACTTACCTATGACTCTATGTATACATTTATAACTAAATAGTAACACTAATTAATCAAGATTTAACTTGATCTTCAACACGCCCCCTAAAGTTAATCTTGAAGGTTTGTAATTCTCAGTTGATGGAGAGCTTTCTGAAATCCTCTGACTGAAGCAGGTTTTGTGAAAATATCCGCCAATTGGTCTTTTGAGCATACATGAATCAGATTGAAGATGCCTTATGTAATCTTTTCTCTGATGAAGTGACAATCTATCTCAATATATTTCGTTCGTTCATGAAAATAGGATTTAAGGCAATCTGGAGAGCTGCTCTACTATCAGTGTAAAAGGTAACCGGAGTATCCACTTTGAAGCCAAGTTCTGTTAAGAGGGATAAAACCCATATCCCTTCACTCATGCCCGAAGCAATTGTACGATATTTTGCTTCTGCACTCGGTCTGGACACAATTGATTGTTTCTTGCTTTTTCAAGATAAATGTTTCCTCCCAAACATACCACATACCCAGTGGTTGATTTTCTGTTTGTCTTCAAACCTGCCCAATCAGCATCTGAATATATCTTTAGATCCAAGGATGAATTCGCCGTGTACAATAAACCATGGGTTAGTGTAGACTTCAAGTATCTGATAATATGAAATATTGTACTCATATGATGTTTGGAAGGATTATGCATCCATTTGCTCACATAGCCAACAACAAAACTGATATCAGGACATGTAATAGTGACGTATATTAGCTTCCCCACTAAATTCTGGTACCTTCTGATATCCTCATATGATTCTGCATTATTATTATCCTCCTCCTTGGGAGACTCTATAGGAATTGAGCATACACGACAGTCTTCCATTTTTGTTTCCTTCAATAAGTCCAGAATATATTTCCTTTGACTCAAGAATAATGCATTGTTGCTATGAATCACCTCTATACCGAGAAAGTAATTTAATCTTCCCAAATCTTTCAAGGCAAATAAAATATCGAGTTGTTTCTTTAGCTCACCATTACCTGCAGTATCATCTCCTGTAATAATGATATCATCAACGTACACCAGTAACATAATTGTTCTCTGGCCTTGCTTAATGAATAGTGTATGATCGTTGATGCATTGTTTAAACCCCAGAGTCCGAATTTTATCACTAAATTTCTCAAACCATGCTCGTGGGGATTGTTTCAATCTATAAATTGATTTCTTTAGTTTGCACATTTTTTCTTGTTCGTTCCCATTAAAGAATCCTGGTGGCAAGTCCATATAAATGTCTTCCCTGAGATCACCCTGAAGGAATGCATTTTTCACGTCCAGCTAACATAATTCCCATCTTTTATTAACTGCCAAGCTTAACAAGATTCTGATGGTGTTCATCTTGGCTACTGGAGCAAATGTCTCTGTGTAATCTATGCCGTAGGACTGATTATATCCTTTTGCAACTAATCTTGCCTTACACCTTTCTATATTCTCATATGCCTTATATTTGACTGAGAATACCCACTTACATCCTACAGTCTTCCTTTCTGATGGTAGATCTGTCAATTTCCAGGTATGATTTCGTACTAAAGCTGAATTTTTCTCTTCCATGGCCGTTTTCCATTTTGGATGTACTTTAGCCTCTTTATAGGTCCTTGGTACAAAAGTATTCTCTGTATTCCTCACAAATAGCTGATATTTCTTAGGATAATGAGAGAATGATACCATTTTGTCCAATGCATATTTGCAGCTGCACGCTTCCCTTTTCTAATTGGGATAGGTAAATCATCCATTTCGATATTTGAATTATGAGAGGTTATCTGAAGAGGAGGTGAATCTGATTCACTTTAGAAATTTTGATCTCGGATGACAGTCTAATATGGAAAGACAATCCCTCGATTTCCTCTATTATATACTTGTCATTCACCTGCATTTTGATGAGTAGATTTAATTTCAGTTGGAGGAAGTGAGATCGCTTGAGTAGACTGTATTTCTGATGAAGGTTCTTCCTGCACTCCATAAAATGGAATGTCTTCATGAAAGGTGACATCCACTGTAACATGAAACCTCTTTTTGGAAGGATCATAACACTTATAACCTTTTTGAGTAGTCGAATATCCCAAGAAGATGCACTTGATTGATCTTGCATCAAGTTTATCTCTGGCACCTTGATAAACATGAACAAAGCATGTACAACTAAAGATTCTTGGTAATAAATGGAATTGTTTCTGTGAAGGACATAGGAAATGAAATGGAGTATTACCACTAAGCACCCTGCTTGGCATGCAATTTATAAGAAAAACTGATGTTAAGACTGCATCACCCCAATAATATTTTGGTGCATTGCATCCAATTAAGAGAGTCCTTGCAACTTCTAAAATATGCCGATTCTTCCTTTCAGTTACACTATTCTGTTGAGGAGAGTGAGAACATGAGGTTTGGTGTAAGATGCTATGCTGTATAAAATATGAATGAAGGGATCATGACATAAATTCTCCACCATTATCACTGCAAAAGATCTTAATAGTACTCTGAAAGTGCGTTTGTAAAAACTGACAGTATACATGAAGAATTTTCTTCACTTCGTCTTTAGTCTTTATAAGGTAAATTATAGTAAACCTAGTGCAATCATTAATAAATGATACAAAATACTTATATCCCTGCATAGAAGTTGTCGAACTAGGGCTCCAAATATCAGAATGCACAATATCAAAAGGTATGGAAGATCTTTCTTCATTTAAAGGAAATGAAATACAATGGTGTTTTGCCTTCTGGCAAGTTTCACAATTCAAGTTCAAATCATTATAATCACTAAATTCAGGTAATAACATCTTTATTTTAGAAAATGGTAAATGGCATAGCCGTTGGTGCCAACGAGGTATATGCTCCTGTCTCTCAATAATAATTGTAGTGCATCACTTTTATTGTCCTCGCAAAAGTAGAGGCCTCTCCTCACATTACCCTAAGCAATGATCTTCTCCATCTTCAGTTCCTGAAAGACACATCTAGTGGAATCAAAGATTATACGACATTTTAAATCCTGAGTCATAACAAAGACAGATAATAGGTTTACTGATATGTTTGGAACATGTAAAACGTTTTTCAATGTGCCAAAAGATGTGATAATACTTCTTTTTCCCACTATTGGCGTAAGAGATCCATCTGTCAGTCTAATGTTGATATGTGCCTGTGTCAATTCATAGTTATCAAAGAAATATCTTCTACTGACCATGTGATCTGTAGCACCTAAATCAATAACATATATCCTTTAATAAGAAGAATTTATATTACCTTGAGATAGGAACGAGAAAGGATAGGCAATAGATGCTTGTGATTCACTGTGAGAGGATTAAGAAGGTTGTTGCGGATCAATCAAACGTGTCTTCAACAATTCAATTTCTTTT
This sequence comes from Brasenia schreberi, assembly GCA_036023115.1. Classification (NCBI taxonomy): domain Eukaryota; kingdom Viridiplantae; phylum Streptophyta; class Magnoliopsida; order Nymphaeales; family Cabombaceae; genus Brasenia; species Brasenia schreberi. The sequence continues at coordinate 2,330,996 of JAYKKT010000068.1, forward strand.
CTCATATCAGCTAAAGAACGTACACTTTTCTCAGTCTTTTGCTTTTCATTCTGATCTCTACTAAAGTATGCTATGTTGTTTCTATTCGAAAAATAGGTAGGTTTTTCAACTAACTCCCAGCAAGTTTCCTTGGTGTGTTGTGGTTTCCCACAGTGAGAGCAACTGATCTTATCTTTCTCTTCAGGTGTCTGTCCAGATCTACCTCTGGCTCTACCATAACCTCCTCTTCCTCTAGCGAAAGGAAGAACATAAGTATTTTTCCCTGCAAATGCTGAGGTCTCAGAATTAATTTTGGTTTTGTTTTTGAAGAAGCTTCCTATCTTCTTCTCTAAGGAGGAGTGAGTATACTGTACTCAAAGATGAAAGTTCTTCGCTGCTGAGGATGTTATTCTTTACAGATTCATATTCTGATGATATATCTCATAGAAGATCAAATACTTTACGCTCTTCAAACTCCTCATTCTATTCTAGTGTGCAAGTCTGACATTTAGTCTTAGAGTACAGATGTAGTTCTTCCCACAGACCTCTAAGCTCTGCATAATACTCACTAACTGACCTTCCTCCTTGTCTGCATTTCTGAATCTTCTCTATAAGATCATATTTCTTCATAATATTTTTTCTTTGGACATAAGCTTCCTGAACTGTCAGCTAGATATCCCTAGCAGTGTTCAAAAACATAAAAGTTTTGCCGATGGAGGGAGTCGTGGATTGTATTAGCCAAGCACTTCTCTGCACCACCGAAAATATGAAGGATCTGAAATTAGGGGTCGAGGAAGATCACCTGTCAAATAATCTCATCGCCCCCTTGCCATAATAGTCAGCTCAATAGACCTGACCCATTGTAAATAATTCTTGCTATTAAGTTTCAAATTTTGTATTTGAAAACCTTCACTTTTGTCTGACAAGAGTTCATTACTTTCTACCATGCTCTCTCTATATTCGGATTGATATCTCACTAAAGGAATACCTTTAAATCTACCCCAATTGGTTGACTACTGAAAAATCAAATTTTTTAAATGAAACAACTGTCTTACTTCCTTTTGGACATTTCATCGAACAGTTGTAGTGCATCACTTGTAGGTTACGAAAGCATATGTTCACAGTGATAGGTAATGAATCTAACAACGATTTTGTAATGAAATCACTCAAATACCAATTTGAAAGAACAAGAAAGAGAAGAACTTGATGTCTTGCGGGTTTTTCACTGTGCTCACGACTTCTTTTTATTGATTTCCTTCGATGCTTAATGCTAAACGGCCACAAGAGGCTCTGATACCATGTTGAAATTAATCAATAACATAAACTTCGTTATTGATGAAAGCCGAATACAAGAAGAAGACACTTAGGTGGTGGTCGGCCAATCCTTGCCACCACCCTCTAATTCTCGTTAAAACCTAATGGCTACTTATGGTTGATCTAACTTGAAAGACTATAATACCCCTAGTAAGTGACTATTGGATTACGGTTCCTAATTGATAAGAATCTGATCTATTAGGACCCATATTATAAAATACCATAATATACATGACTCAAACTTACCTATGACTCTATGTATACATTTATAACTAAATAATAACACTAATTAATCAAGATTTAACTTAATCTTCAACAATATTTACCTTTAAACTTTAATAGTATCTTCATGCACTTCTCTATTTTAACCAACGTGTATTATGTGTGACATTCTCATCAAGACCTTAGGTATTTAGAACTTTCCTTCAAGGGGATGTAATTCAATGTCAATCTTAATTTACATATCTTCTGTGGTATTCACATGATTGAACTTGCATTCCATATATTATGTCTTTGTTCTACTAAGACTAAAGCCTTTATTTTCTGGCATTTCTCTCTATAATTCTAATTTCTTATTAACTTTTTTCTTAACTCAGCTACTAACATAATATCATTCACAAATAACATACATTTATTAACTCGTCAATATCCAAGGTAAATAAATACGGACTGAAGTTGATCTTTGATGTAATCCAATATAAACTTCAAAGAAATTCGTTGTTCCTTCATGAATTAATCTAATGGATTAACTTTTTCTACAGCAATGAATATCTTAGAATTTTCTAAATGTAGAATATCTCATTTTTATTTTTATTAGTTGTTGACTTATGTGAGTTTGGCTCATGTACGGAGTTTATTCGATTCCTTTTCTGGAAGTTTTGTGCCACAATGAGCTATTTAAGTGTCTCTGAAAACCATGCGTGATGTGTCAGTAAAGAAGACATTCTTTTCTAACTTAAGTTGGCCTTGTAAATAGGAGTATTGCTAGATGATCTACTTGCTGCTGAAGATTTAGCTGCTGCTGAGACGACAAGTGCTGCATCACATGCGGCAGCAGCTGCTGCTGCTGCCAGTATTCAAGTAGGGAAGCCGCCTGGAAGATATGCATTCAATGATGATAGAAGCAGGCAAGCAGCTCCTGAATTGGTTTCTGATGGTGCTGTTGTATTGGGCAGCCCTGTTGCTCCTCCAATCAATGGTGATATGTATGCTGATATAAGCACGGAAAATGCCTTGTTGCAAGGTCAAAGGTAATTCCCTTTCCCGTTTAGGAGCATGGATTGATTGAGATGAGTTCTTCATCCCACATCTGCAAATGTGTTTGACTACTTGTTCCCTTTTCATCTCTTTTATGAACATTATAAATGGCATACCAGTCAAGAATACCAAATGAGATTTTGAATCTCATAAAACAAACACATGGTCTATTTCCACCATTTCTTTCTGCTTAAAAGATGTTTTTCAAAATCTCGTCGAAAGAAAAAACAAATTCTTGTGTTTTTTCATGCGTTCTTAATCGAAGTTGATTTAAAACACATAAATTATAAGTAGTATCTTGAAACCTTTTCTGTGCAATTAAAATTTGAGGAAATTCACTTGTTTTGTGTTGATTCTTAATTCATTTAAAATGAGTGAAAAAATATGCCCCATTTTTCATGTGGGAGCCTCTGGTGATCCCTCCTTCTCATCGGGTACTTTTACCAGCTACCTTTTCAAGCTACCAATAGTGAATAGAATTTCAGCTAACCTCAAGATACTTCTTACTATTGAGAAAGAGTGTCGCATTCTTTCAAACTTATAGTCAGACGAGATATTTCTTGTCAAAAGCGTACTTTTGTCTGATAATTGTAGTCATTTTGTTTTTCATATTTGTTATTAATTTGTTTGATGAATTATTTTTTTTCCTGAGTCTTAGAGAAAATTGATGTAGCCGACCCCGTCTAGTATGGGAAAAGGCTTAGTTGTTGTTGTCTTAGAGAAAATTGATTTTTAAATCTCCTGAGATTTTCCCACCTCCAAGGAATTCCTGAGGAGGATATTTGTAACTATGCTTAGAACATAATTTATTTGTACAGGAGATTGATTAAAGGTGTAGAATATCTAGTTGAAGCTTCAACAGCAGAAGCTGAGGCCATAAGCGCTGCATTAGCTGCTGCCAGGGCACGCCAAAGTAATGGTGAAGTAGACCAACTTCCAGATCGGGACCGTGGAGCAGAGGCTACGCCAAGTGGAAACCAGTTGTCTACACCTGTGAAGGTCTCAGAATCTCCTGCTGCAAACAGCTGCACCCCTACAACAGTTCGGCTTCATCATAGAGCTGTTAGTAGTCCTCTTTAAGTCGTCAGTCTTTGAGATTCACTTAAAGATGCTGGTAACATATTTGTGAGCATTCCTATTGGCGTTTCTTAAAATTCAGGTGGTTGTAGCTGTGGAAACTGGGGGAGCATTGGGTGGCATGGTCAGGCAACTTTCCATTGATCAATTTGAAAATGAAGGAAGGCGTGTTAGCTATGGTACTCCAGAAAATGCAAATGCTGCAAGGAAGCTTTTAGATAGGCAAATGTCCATCAGTAGTGTGCCAAAAAAGGTAACTAGGACACTTCCTTTCTTGTTCATAACATGTATGTGTAATGAAGTCGATGCAATGAAGTCGATGCTTCAATGCAACAGCGGAAGATCGGTAAATATTACCTTAAAAAAGTCAATCACAAAGCCTTAGAAAAAGGATATAAAGCATATGCAACAAAGGCACAATAAAGAGGAAATTGATATTATTTAGCCACAAAAGGCATTAAAATACATATACATGAGAGGTGTATTTATAGGAGAGAATAAGAGAGTGGAGAGTGAAAGGTTGCTGGAAAAGGGGGCTGGCTCTTGCGGGTCACATACCATGGTCAGAATGGCCCTGGTTTACTTACATAAATAAATAGAAAATAAAATTATATAAAAAAAGAAAAATATATTATTTTAACACCCCCTCAAACTAACGGTATCATGATCAAAAGTTTGCTAACTAGGAGTTGAACAACATTTATTTGTTATAGAAGTAATTGGGAGGACAAGGTTTATGATCAATCATGAAAGTAACAGCTTCATGAGTTTGTAATATCATTTATAGTCACGAAAACATCCTTATGGTTCTTTCTTTACATCTTTTGTTCAACCAATAGTCATGCTTTACATATTTTCTAAAAACATCAATATAAAAGTCAAACATTAGTTCCACATTATGACAATTCCATACTTTTAATACAAAACAAACCTTTAATAAAGCAAAGTTTTCTTTAAAATAAATAACAACCCATTGATCATTTAAGTAAGATTGTTTATAATAAATAATTTCATGAATCACTATAATATTACTAAAGGCCTTGATATACCACACAAGTTTTAAGGCTAAGCTTCAACCCGAGTTTTAACTTTTAAGGACGAAACTCGAACCCAAAGCTTTATGGATAAGCATTAACCTTAGTTTTAAGGACGAAACTCGAACCCAACCAAATCAAACACGACCAAAGGCCGATAATTCATAATTTCAAATGTGATTCAATGATTCCAAGAATAAGACAATCTTTCTAAATGATCAAAAACAAGTTTGAAAATATCATTCTTAAAGAATTGTTTTCACATAAAACAAGAATTTTTGCAACACTTTGAAACACCTTTATCAAGATAGTAACAATTCTATTTTCAACGTTGACTAACCTCCAACCAATAGCCAACAACATGAAGTACCTTAATCACAAAGGTCTTAAACAAAAGGCCAATTATATGGAGGCATTAATCACATGAAAATGTAACTTTAAAGATCATAAGTTATCAAACAACAATAAGTGCATCTTCAAACAATGATTAAGTGCTGTCAAAAGGCCAACAATGTGAAGCACCTTAATCACAAAGGTCTTCAACAAACGATCAACAACATGAATCATAATCATGCCAAGAGATGCAACTTATTGTTTAAAACACATTTTTGATCCAATAAACAAGTTTGGAAAGCGTACAAAAATTTTAATATATTTTTCTTATCAATGAACCGGTTGTATTCCCGCTACATTGATACTTATTGCCAAAAATTTTGTATCCAACTTATTGCCACATTTTTTTTTGTATACCATGATAATAAAAATTGATATAATTAATGTTGCATATAAGTTGGAAAGAACACAAATTATGAGCATTGCTTTGGGGCGTTTTCGCTTAGTAACGCGCTGCAAAGCCCGAATGCAGTGATAAGTAAGCAAGGGCCACTATATTTTCGCCCGAATTTAGTGAATCAATTGCAGAGACGGTTCCCACGTCATGGACGAGTGTGGGTAAAGAAGTTAGTCTCGTTACATTAGGGTCTCTGCATTTTCAATATGGACGGATGCGGGGGGTAAGGAAGCTAGTTCTAGATAATAAGATTCGTAATGGTTCTTGGAATATCGGAACATTATCTGGTAAGCTAATGGAGGTGGTAGATATTATGTTTCGGAGAAAGATTCATATTCTATGTTTACAAGAGACAAAGTGGGTTGGAGAAAAAGCAAAGGAGATAGAGGATACAAGTTTTAAATTATGGTACTCAGGTAAGGAAAATGCTTGAAACGGAGTTGGTATTATCATAAATAAAGATTTAAAGGATAGTGTAGTAGACATACAACAATATGGTGATCGAATCATGACGTTAAAATTAGTGTTAGGAGCAGAGATTTTGAATATAGTTTTTGCTTACGCATCCCAAGTAGGCCTAGAAGATAGTATAAAGACAACTTTTGTGGAAGAGTTAGATAAGGTGATTCAAAGGATTCCACGAAGGGAGATGATTTGTTTAGGTGGAGACTTAAATGGACATGTCGGTAAAGAGGCATTAGGATATCAAGGTATTCATGAAAACTTTGGTTTTAGGGATATAAATGAGGAAGGTAGGGAGATAAGGGATCACCCTTGCATTGCCTGTCCCAAGCCCGGATAAAGGAAGAGGGTTGTGTTAGGCTTCTGACGGCCAGCGTAAAACTTTGTCGGATTTTATAACATGGATTACAAAAATTATGAGCATGTTGGTTGGTTAAAATGGAGAGGAGCATCAGGTATTCTTTGTTATAAGAAGATATCATTAAAGTTAAAAGGTAAATATTATAGAGCAACAATTAGGCCTGCCTTCTTTTATGGTTCTGAGTGTTGGGCAGTTAATCATCAACATGTACAAAAGATGTCAGTGATAGAAATGAAGATGTTGAGATGGATAAGTGGTCATACAAGAAAAGACCGTATACATAATGAGGTTATTAGAAACAAATTAGGAGTGGCACCAATAGAGGATAAAATGAGAGAACATCGTTTAAGATGGTTTGGACATATAGAAAGAAGATCAAAAGAAGAACCTATAAGAAGGTTAGAAAAACTAAATTTGGAAAGTATTAAAAGAGCTAGAGGACGACCACAAAAGTGTTGGAAAGAAACAATAAAGAATGATCTAGCTTATTGGGAGTTAACTACTAACATGATTTAAGAAATAGACGGGAAAACTATTTTGATAAGCTTTTTAATGAAAATAAAGATGTTACTATTAGCTTAGGAGAGTTAGCCAGATCAAAAAAGTATATAAACCATAATTTCTACCGACGTATTCAAAAGAATGAAGTCAAAGAGGCTCTTAAATATATCAAGGGTGGTAAATTGGTAGGACCAGATAATATTCTTATAGAAGTTTGAAAAATACTAGGAGAAATAGGAATCACTTGGCTCACAAGACTATTTAATGAAATATGGAAAAACCAAAAAGATGCCCGAGGAATGGAGAGCAAGTATACTTATACCCATATATAAGAAGGGAGATATTCAAAATTGTGCGAATTATCGAGGTATCAAGTTAATAAGCCATACTATGAAATTGTGGGAAAGAATTATCAAACGTAGGTTAAGAGAAGTATCAAGTATAATAGAGAACCAATTTGGATTCATGCCAGGAAGATCTACTGTTAAAGCGATTCACCGTTTGATATGTCTTATGGAACATTTTAGAGCAAAAAGGAAAGACCTTCACATGGTATTTATTGATCTAGAAAAAGTTTACGATAGGGTACCGAGGGAGGTTCTTTTGAGAATCTTGGAATAAAGAGGTATCCCATTGACATACATTTACCTTATAAGAGACATATGCAATGGTGCAAAAACATGTGTGAGGACTCATAAAGGAATGACAGACTTCTTTGAAGTTACTATTGGGTTACATCAAGGATCAACTTTAAGTCCATACTTATTTATAATGGTGATTGATGAGTTCACAAAACATATTCAAGATGAAGTGCCTTGGTCTAAGGAAAAAGTTAATAGAAAATTGGAACTGTGGAGAGAAGCATTAGAAAGCAAAGGCCTTCGGCTTAGTAGAACAAAGATAGAATATATGGAATGTAAGTTTGATCGTTTGGTTACTTTAGAGGACATAAAAATTAAAATTGGCACACATTGTATCCCCCAAAAGGAAAGTTTTAAATACCTAGGGTCAATTTTTCAGAGTGATGGAAGAATTGATGGAGGTATCACGTATAGAATTAATGTTGGTTGGTTAAAATGGAACTATGGAGAGAAACATTAGAAAGCAAAGGTCTCCGACATAGTAGAACAAAGACAGAATATATGGAATGTAAGTTTGATCATTTGGTTACTTCAGAGGACATGGAAATTAAAATTGGCACACATTGCATTCCCCAAAAGGAAAGTTTTAAATACTTAGGGTCAATTTTTCAGAGTGATGGAAGAATTGATGGAGATGTTACACATAGAATTAATGTTGGTTGGTTAAAATGGAGAGGAGCATCAGGTATTTTTTGTGATAAGAAGATACTATTAAAGTTAAAAGGTAAATATTATAGAGCAGCAATTAGGCCTGCCATGTTTTATGGTTCTGAGTGTTGGGCAGTTAATCATAACATGTACAAAAGATGTATGTGACAGAAATGAAGATGTTGAGATGGATGAGTGGTCATACAAGAAAAGACCGTATACATAATGAGGTTATTAGAAACAAATTAGGAGTGGCACCAATAGAGGATAAAATGCGAGAACATTGTTTAAGATGGTTTGGACATATAGAAAGAAGATCAAAAGAAGAACCTGTAAGAAGGTTAGAAAAACTAAATTTGGAAAGTATTAAAAGAGCTAGAGGACGACCACAAAAGTGTTGGAAAGAAACAATAAAGAATGATCTAGCTTATTGGGAGATAAGTGCTAACATGGCACACGATAGGGATCTGTGGAAACAAAGAATCCATGTAGCCGACCCCGTCTAGTATGGGAAAAGGCTTAGTTGTTGTTGTAGTTGTTGTTTGGTTAAAATAGAGAGGAGCATAAGGTATTCTTTGTGATAAGAAGATACCATTAAAGTTAAAAGGTAAATATTATAGAGCAACAATTAGACCTATCATGTTTTATGGTTTTGAGTGTTGACAATTAACCATCAACATGTACAAAAGAAGTATATGACAGAAATGAAGATGTTGAGATGGATGAGTGGTCATAAAAGAAAAGACTGTATACATAATGAGGTTATTAGAAACAAATTAGGAGTGGCACGAATAGAGGATAAAATGAGAGAATATCGTTTAAGATGGTTTGGACATATAGAAAGAAGATCAAAAGAACCTGTAAGAAGGTATGAAAAACTAAATTTGGAAAGTATTAAAAGAGGTTGAGGACGACCGCAAAAGTGTCAGAAAGAAACAATAAAGAATGATCTAGCTTATTATGAGTTAACTGCTAACATAGCACATGATAGAGCTCTGTGGAAACAAAGAATCCATGTAGTTGACCCCGTCTAGTATGGAAAATGGCTTAGTTGTTGTTGTTGTTGTTTGTATAAGTTGGAAAAAACACACCTGAATGAACTTGAATCTGAATACGAAGTGAAACCAACTTGGATTGAATGGTCAAAGATGTTTATTATCTGAGCAATACACAATCTATGCTTGGAATAAAAACTTAATAGTGCTAATACTAGTGAGTATATAACTCAAAATATTGCATGATGAGTTCAAAATAGAGCCCCGGGCACATTAATAAACATGAAGTTTTACACAATTTATATATATCACAATTTTTCCTTGAACAAAAAGATATTTTATTGATACAAGAAAACCCTATATGACTTACATGATAATGTACGCTTAAAATTAATTTCATCAAAAAACAATCAGTCATAAAGATTTAAAAGTTAGGAGACCTTCTCACAGATGCAACTATGAGGTAATCATATGTATAAATAGCTATACACCTGATAATATTTTGTAGAATGATATAAATGTCATAATTTTTCAGATAAATCAAGATAACAATAAGCCATTAATCATTATGAATTATCACAAAATAATATAAACTAGTCAAATAGATACTAACATATAGTTTAATTTATGGCAAATCATATAATACTAATTCCAAAAGGAATTTTAGGAGAGATAAATGGATTTTAGAATTTTGTCAATGAAAATTCATAACATGAATAGAAACCCTAATATAGGTCTTAAGATATACGAAAGAATCCTTTGGAACAAAGAAAACATTTATGTCGTTAAATAGTGAAAACAATCTCCAAAAGGAACTCTTTTTGTTGAAAAGAATCACATGATTTATAGAAGATCATCCTTCTAAGGGTGCAAATTGGTTTAGAAACTCAATACGATTTATAAACATCAAACCACATCGAAGGCTAGGATGTCTAACATGAAGGTTTTTCGAAGAAAAATATGATATATTTCTACACAAAACTTTAAGTTTTGAGGCTTTAAGATAAAGTTTTAAAACACACCTTAAAAATTCAAAATGTCTAATATGAAAAACATATCTTACTTAGACATTTTAAGACTACAACAAATCAAAGATACTAAGTGTCAAGAATTAAGCAAAAAGAACGGTTTAAAACATAGCTAAAATTGTATATCATCAAGGACATTAAGCAATCATGCATGCTTATTATTTTGAAAAGGATGGTGTTGCTAAAATAAATAATAGAAACTATCAACAACAACCAAAATTAATTGGGATGCAAGGTTTTTTAGAAATTTCATGATGCACTGAAAACAACATGATTACCATCAGGAAAAATAAGACAACTTGACAACTTCATTCTTTTTCTTCAATTTCCAAAATAAACAAAATTTTTGAAGTTACTTTCGAAACGAAGCTCTGATACCATGTAATGAAAATGTCAATGGCCCTGGCCCTTGTACCACTGCCAAAATGGCCCTCGTTCACATAAATGGAAAATAAAATTACATAAAAAAGGAAAATATATTATTTTAACAGTATGCTACCAGAGCATACACATTCTCTAAATGTGATGGATTTTCTTGTGGCCTTGCAACCCTGAAGCTAGAATTTGAAAAAGAAATACTGAAAGATAGTATAGGAATTACCGTATGTCGCGATCATGATTCCATACGTGATTGGTTTTGAGGGTGGTAAATGTATTTTGCATGCAATTTTCTTAATGTTCTTTGTTTATTTCATTCTTTAAAGCATGTTCTCTTGTCAATGTCTTTCATGCATACTAATTCTGGAATCCAGTGTTATTCCTTCCTGGTGTTCTCCACTTTCAATCCAATTTTTGTTGAGTCGTAACGCTTGATGCATTTTATCTTTAAGTTATATAAATTTTTCTGGTTTTAAAGTTATACTTTTAATTTGAAATCTAACCCTTTTCCATTTCCTGCCTTGAATTTAGTAGTGGAAGAGGGCATCCCTCTGGGTACTGAAGTGTTAAAATCTAACTTCTTATGGCAGTAAAATCCATTTTATTATTTTGTGCTGTCTTGCTATGTTAATCTTTTGTTTTGAACCTCAAATTACTTAACTATAGAGTGTAGAATGTAATCCTTTGTCTATTTTCCTTCCACTATTTGATATGTTGACTGTGTTATGGTTTATAATCTCTGGTGTCTGGATCAAGACTCAGTAGCACTGTTTCTATAATTCATGAAATTCCTAAAATGTTTGATGCAGCATACAATCTAATTAAAGGTATCAGGTTAAGTTTGTGCTTTAATGGAGGAGGGAAGGAGAGTAAAGAAAGTATAGCCCATTTTTCTGTTTACTGGTGGAGGAATTGTTAATGTCTAACTTGCTTCTTGTAGAGAATAAAGTCATATCACCTATTGACCGAGTTGGATAACTTGGTTGTGATTTGGGCATCTAAAGGGCTACAGCTTATAGATTAACTGGTTAGGGTGCCTTAAATTGCTCCCCTTCAAAGCACTATGATTGAGCAGCCGCATTTGTTCATTCAGGTGGAGTTCATCTAAAAAGCTACAGCTTATAGATTAACTGGTTAGGGTACCTTAAATTGCTCCCCTTCAAAGCACTATGATTGAGCAGTCGTTAATGTTCTTCATTTGTTCATTCAGGTGGAGTTCATATAATGCAAAATTCACAGAGTATTTTATAATGTTTGTATTGACTGGCTCTTCTCTCCTTTCTTGCATTTCTTAGATTGCAATGAAATTGCTGATCTTTGTGATAGTGCTGAGCGGATATTTTCAAGTGAACCAAGTGTCTTACAACTTAAGGCACCGATTAAAATATTTGGTGATTTACATGGGCAGTTTGGGGATCTCATGTCTGGAAACATTTGAAGATGACAAATACAACCTTGTTTCTAGGAACAACGTGATACACAGTTATTTGTTGTTGAATTGATGTGAGATATATGGATCATAAAACAAAGAACTTTAATATTTCTAGGAACACCATTTTTCAGGATCCTTTCATATTTCACTGATTTGGCTTTTACTTCTTAAAGAGATGTTTTCAAGAACTTTAATTCCTACCCTTTGTGAAGCCAACAAATGAAATCTGCACCATGTATAAAGATTGACGTGTTTTCAGGTCTCATAAGAAACTTCATTATGCATTACACATGTGTTTGTTAGAATTTTTTTTGGCTTTATTCGTGAGATTTTTCATTTAATAACTGAATGTGAATTGAGTTAAATGCATATCCATTATCTCTAAGATAAAGCTAGAGCTCCTAGATGATAACTTCTGACTGTTTCCCATGATCAAAGATTTTTCCACCTTTATTTTGTTCTTTCCTTCTTTTTGTGGTCGTACCATGTGGCTCTTTGGTGGATGAAGCTCATATTCTTATTAGTTACTAATACAGCAGTTGCTTCTTGTAGTAAGAATGGTTCTTTTGTCTTGTTTCCAGTTACATCGATTACCTCTTCTTGGGTGATTATGTTGACCGTGGGCAGCACAGCCTGGAAACCATCTCTCTCTTGCTTGCTCTTAAGGTAATCTTACCTACTTGGTCATGATATCTTTTTTCTATATTTGAAGTCCTGCCTTAACTTTGTGAATATCAGATCTTTTGGATTAATGTCTTTTCTTTATTATCCAGGTTGAATATCCACACAATGTGCATTTAATTCGTGGAAATCATGAGGCGGCCGATATAAACGCTTTGTTTGGATTCCGTATCGAGTGTATTGAACGCATGGTATTTGGTGTTCCTGTTTTGGATATGCGCTTTGCCTCTGCATATATCTCCTTGTGATTCATGAATTTGATTTGCCTGCAATCAGGGTGAGCGGGATGGGATTTGGGCCTGGCACCGCATCAACAGGCTATTCAATTGGCTTCCTTTGGCAGCTCTTATCGAAAAGAAAATTATATGCATGCATGGAGGCATTGGTCGGTCTATAAATCATGTGGAACAGATTGAGAACCTGCAACGACCTATAACCATGGAAACTGGTTCTGTGGTTCTTATGGATCTTTTGTGGTGTGTGCCATTTCTTCCCTACACACACTATGCAAATTATTGATACATCCACACCAACCCCTCTGAAGCGCTCATTTTACATTTTCTTTCTTTCACTTCTTTCAATCAGAGCTGGCATTGTGATCTACAAGCTTTAGTTAGTCCAAAGCACGTTTAGATCACCTAAATTCATTATGTGACCAGTTTTATCTGGAGATTCAAAATTCAATGGTCTAAATTGGACAATGCATAAAAAACCGTATTTTGATTAAATCATCATTTTACATCAAAATAATCCAGAACTGTTCCCTAACAAGCAGACCCATTTTATAGGCATCTATAAGCATAAGAATAAATATTGGATGTATATGCATTTCCTTGCAAATAAAAAGCACGCAAGAGTCTTTGGTATATTCCTCTTTTTGAACATGTTAATTTTCAAATACTGCCAAAACTTTGAATGCTCGTTCTTTTCATGACTTTCTCTCTTGAAGTTATTTATATGCTACAGGGTGAGGCCTTTCCATGCCTCTACGGCTGGTTGTGAATGCCTTCTCTGTGGCTGTGGTTGCCACTCCACTTTTCCGAAAATTTTCATATATGGAGGAGCCTCAGGTGCTTAACGCCTGCATATGTTCAGCAGAAAATTTTCACTTTTGCAATGAAATAACATGATTTAGGGGTTCACTAACTTGAGAATGCTGAACACATCTATGGGCTTTTTTTTCCACAAAACTAACCATGTGGATAATGGAGGTGCTCAAAAGGTCCAAGAATCGAAAAAATAACTGCCCAGCACTTCTTTTATCTATATATCCCATTTTATAAGAGAAAAGACCTGAATCATTGAATTTTAAAGCTTATAAATTCTGATGTTGGCCAAGAAATGGTCTAAACAGTCAATTCCTATGCCTTTGGTCATGGAGATCACATTCTTGTGGTTAGTTTTTCCAAAGTGCTAGAGTGCACTGCACTTGAGAATGCACATATCTTCCTTGTACATACCGGGGAGAGGGTGTAAAATCTGCAGACCTTCATCACTTGATGCTTTTTTTTGTCAGATATTAATTATTTTGCCAAACCTAACTGTATCATCTCATTTATCACCATTTATTTAGCAAGAAATATGTTTTAGGTGATTATATTGGAACATTTTGTCATTGTTCATTTAACAACAAAAGAGGAATATTTTGTCATGCTTTTCAAAAATAAAAATCAATGCCTCAAATTATGTGCTCAAGATCTAAGGCATTGTAAAAGTCATATTTATATATCAAAGCGGATTCTGAGTTGTAATTGTTTGTTGAATAAACTGTGACAATTCAATGTACTGTGGATTGATCCAATTTGACTACAATATGGCTTTAAATATTGATGGTGGGATTTTGTTCTTTTTCTCACACACACAGAGAATCTCAGCACATGTGTAACTTATGTCGCGTATCTGACTCACCACTCCTATCTTATATTTTTTTTAATGCTATACCGCTGGAAATTGTCATGAATATTGATCGATTATTACTTTGTTAGTGAGTGACCTATGAAAAACGGTAACTTGGATTGAGTCACATATTGTACTTTTAGTTGCCAACAGTTTTATATGGGATATTGTCAATTATATATAATAATACTAAACTACAATTGTGTATAGTTGTCACTGCACCCATGATTCTTTCAATTACCGTGTTGCATGCACACGCTTACCCTTGTCTGCACCTGCACCCGCATCCATGTGAGATAGGTGTAACTTGCAAGTTATATATTTTGGAAAGGTTCTGGATGACTTTGAAAGTGATCTAGAAATTGGTGCCTCGATCATGCTAGAAGTTTATAAAAATGATTTTGTTTTTCATAAATAAAATAGTTGAATCTAAAAAAATTCTGTTGGTGATCAAACAGGGATCCACATGTATAGACGTTCAGGTTAGCAATAGCATAGCTGACTATCCCTCTTTATATTGTGTGAGGTGGTTAGTAACTAATAGTTTAGAACCACTTGTTGCACTCACACTACATGCTAGCTTGAATCAGCACACACACACACACACACACACACACATATATATATATAGAGCAAAAAATAGAGAACCAATTTGGATTCATGCCTGGAAGATCTACTATCAATGTTATTTATCTATTGAGACGTCTTATAGAATATTTTAGAGCAAAAAAGATGAACATATGATATTTATTGATCTAGAAAAAACTTATGATAGAGTGCCAAGAGATATTATTTGGAGATTTTTGGAAAAGAGAAGTATTTTATTGATATATATCAATCCTATAAAAGACGTTTATGATAGTAGTGTGCAGAAACATGTGTTAAGACTCACGAAGGAATACAAATTTCTTTGAGGTTAATATTAGATTACATCAAGGATCAACTTTAAGTCCATATTTATGGATGAGTGTAAGGAAAAAGTTAATAGGAAATTGGGACTATGGAGAGAAACATTAAAAAGTAAAGGCTGTTGACTTAGTAGAATAAAGACATAATATATGGAATGCAAGTTTGGTCATTTTATTTGATTATTTCAAATGATATATAAATTAAGATTGGTACATATTGTATCCTTTATAAGGAATGTTTTAAGTACTTAGGGTCAGTTTTTTAAAGTGATAGAAAAATTGATGGAGATGTTATGCATAAAATTAATGTCGGTTGGTTAAAATGGAGAGGGGCATCAGGTATTCTATGAGATAAGAATATACCATTAAAATTAAAAGGTAAATATTATAGAGCAGCAATTAGACCTCCTATGTTTTTATGATTCTAAGTGTTGAGGAGTTTATCAATATCTACAAAAGATGTTCATGGCAGAAATGAAGATACTTAGATGGATGAGTGGTCATATAAGGAAAACTGTACACATAATGAGGTTATTAGAAACAAATTGGGAGTGACACCAATAGAGGATAAAATGAGGAAAAATCGATTAAGATGGTTTGAACATGTAGAAAGATGACCAAGGAAGCTCCACGAAAAACTAAAAATGTTAAAAGAAAAAAATACCATAAAAGTGTTGGAAAGAAACAATAAAGAATGATCTAGCTCATGTTGAATTAACTACCAGCACAACGCATAATAGAGCTTTGTGGAAACAAAGAATTCATATAGCTGACCCCATCTAGTATGGGAAAAGGCTTAGTTGTTGTTTATATATATATATATATATTAGATAGAGGGAGTTGTAAATGCATAATGTCTTTTGGTGCATAATCTCGCATAAACATCTCCATCTTTGAGATAACTGGTGGACATTTGAATTGCTTTGCATTTAATTCTCATGGTGCATTAAATGCGAAGAACAATGATATTTTTAATTCAAAGTTTCACCATTGATCTCAAAATTGAATGATGGAGGTGTTTATAAGATTATGCACCAAAAGATATTATGTATTTAAGAAGCCCTCATTGAATCGTCAATGAACAATAGGCAAATCTATCAATTAATACTTTACAAGCAAATGCATTATCAAATTCAGAGTGAATTTGATCACGGGAACGTTCTCATAAGGATATTGAATAGTTATTGGTAAATGATTTGCATGAGCTAAGGTAATCATGAAACTTTGACCAATGTATCTTATAGCTCGTATTGTCTGTTGATCATAATTCATAAACCTAGTCATTATATATTCATGAATACTTTTATGTTTCTTTCTCTTGCTTGAGAGAGGATATGAACGTGGAATATCTTGTCGATTAAAATGAAATGAGTTTCAGATTCATATCCTCTCTCAAGCAAGAAAAAGAAGCATAAAATTATTCATGAATATTTGAGGTTCATGAATTATGGTCAATTGGCAGTATGGGTTACAAGATTAATCAAAGTTGAATGATTATCGTATCTCATGTGAATCGTTAACTTATAACTATTCAATATCTTTACAAAAAATCGATCACAGCATAGTGTTTTCATGGTCAAATTCACTTTGAATTTGATAAGTGCATTGCTTGTGAAGTATGCGTGTACGCATGTCTGATAGATCTACGTGTTGTTGATTGGCGATTAGATAAGGGTGTCTTAATTGCATTCTTTTGGTGCATAAACGCTTTCACCGTTCGATCTTTGAGATCAACGATGGAGATTTGAATTAATGTATCGCTTAACTTTAATATTTGGCAACCATGTGCATTAAATGCAAAGATCGAAGGGTGGAGATGATTATGCATCAAAAGATATTATCCCTTTAGGACTCCCTTTACATATATATATATATATATATATATATATATATATATATATATGTATATGTATATATATATGTATATGTATATATATATGTATATATATATATATGTATATATATATATGTATATATATATATATATGTATGTATATATGTATAAAAGGGTCACATGCGTTCAAGCTTTGCATTAGAATAAATATCTTCGTTATGGCTATTTGAATCAATTGGACCTGGTGCACCAGCTTAGAGAATTCAAGCATACATATTTATGTATATGTTTGTGGCGTGTGAGTAAATCTTAAGTTCATTCATGTACAGGTCTGACCCTACAGAGAATGATAGTGTAGAGGGACTACGCCCAAATGCAAGAGGGCCAGGGTTGGTTACATTTGGGGTAAGCTCTTTGACCTGGATTACCTAAACTTGAGAAGTTTTGGAGCATATTATGTATTTTTTTCAAGCTTTTGTTCAAGTTGGTAGAGCAGAAAACAATGTTGTCCGCTGTTTGTAGTGATTATAAATCTAATACATTTGTTATTTTTGTACTGGGTTTCATTCAGTAATTGTTGGTTACTTTTGTTGGAATTTGTTTTTAGAAAATTTTATGTCAACATTTAAAAGGTTCATTTAGTGTTTGCGCTGCCCAAAATAGCAGCTGATGGCTATGAACTGCCTCTAACGGAGTTTTTTCTTCCTCCGCATAATGCTTATATGCCAATTTTTATTCTCAATTCTGGAGAGTTTGGTTCAGTGATTGCATATTGTTATTGTTGTGGTTCTTTTTTTTGGTCTTCAACATCTAATTTCATACAACCTTATGTAGTTTCGTCTGACCGCATCTTTATAAATATGAAAACCATTTTAATAGTGCTGATAGCCGCATTATAGATTTGGTCTTTCAGGCCAGACATCTGTGGTTAACATTTTCGATCTTTCCACTGACATCTTCTGTACATGTTTATGCTTGACTGTCCGACACTCCACATAAAAGCATCATTGGTTTCTGATCATTTTCTTCCAATTTGGGTAACATCTTAAAATCTTTGTGCGTGCATTCCTTTGTCTGCATTCATCAAGCGTGTTCTATACTTGGATAGCCTCCAATCATCAGCATGAAAGGCCAAACTTTGCAGGCCAATGCAAATCCTCTTCATGACCATTGACCACTGACCACCTGACTCATACAATGACGAGCATGGTTGACAAAAAGGTGCTACTTGTAGCAAATATGGAAATAAAGCTACCAGTTCAAGATTAATATTGTGATATGGCTCTTTCAGCCATTATGAAACTTCTAAGTTCAATTATTTATCTATTCAGTGTGACTAATTCTGAAAACTGCCTGCAGCCTGACCGTGTCATGGAGTTCTGTAACAACAATGACCTTCAGTTGATTGTGCGTGCACATGAGTGTGTTATGGATGGTTTTGAACGGTTTGCACAAGGTCACTTGATTACGCTTTTCTCTGCTACCAACTACTGTGGTACGTAGTCCGAAGAATCTCATCTACTTTTTTTCTTTTCAATGTAACAACTGCTGTGGTCACTTGATTACATTGTTGTGCCAACATCATAGGTACTGCAAACAACGCGGGGGCAATCTTAGTTCTCGGAAGGGACCTTGTTGTGGTCCCAAAACTGATTCATCCTTTGCCACCGGCAGTTTCATCTCCAGAAACGTCTCCTGACCCTCACATGGAAGATACGTGGATGCAGGTAGGCGTAGGTAGATTGCTCAAGTTGAGAATATTATAATGTGAGGGGATTCAGTGACTTGGCTAATGATGGTGCATTTGATGAAACTCAGGAGCTTAATGTGCATAGGCCACCGACGCCAACCCGAGGCCGTCCACAAGCTGCAAATGATCGTGGCCCTCTTGCCTGGATGTAGATCTCTCACTTTCAATATTGTGCAATATCTCACCCTGCTCTCTACTTCATGTTGATACTATGGCTGCTCATGTTGAATGCGCAATCAAGTGATCTGACGTCTGGAGTTCATTCATGGGACCAACCTGAGTATGGTATGCTTACTACCCAAGCGTGAAGGTATACAACATTCGGGGTGGATCAACTCTTTTTGTGCCCATGGGAGGAAGCTCAGATTGTCAGATGAGAGCATTTAAAACTTGATTGGATCTTGAAGTCTCTTGAGCTGCCAGAGCAAGGCTCCGCTCCATGGCTCACCTGCTTGCTACGTTATCTGTACGAAAATGCATGTTCCTGGGCAGAATACTCGATTTTACCTTTTTGCAGCCGTGGTTTTTGCTTTTGCAATTGGATGTTTGTGTGGTTTGTAGTTGTATTCTTTCTTCCTGTGCATCTCAGCCTCAGCCCATATCTACCGTCCCTTGCTTGTTTGGGATGTTGCAAGTACTATTTATAATACACGGTAAGCTGAGCATGTATAGTATGTCTGGGTTGCAGCACGATATTTTGTACTAAAGTGCTGTTGTACATTGTAATTTGCGTGAGGTGGAAGATTTTTCCTTTTCTTCAGTTTCAGTGGAGTTTGATAGCCTACTGCAAGTAGACGGTTGTCATAAAACAAATAGACGGTTATGCATTTCGTTATCTTTTCGCAAATTAATTATGCATCTTCGTTATTTGGTAAGTTGAATGCGACTTCAGCTATAACCAAAATTCTAAGAGGTTGGCCATGAGTGCAATTGCCTGTCCATTTCTTCGATCAACATTATACGATGATGTCTGTGTTGAGAGCAGTGGCCACCACTTATTCTGGCTGCCGCTGCACCCACATGATTTCTTAGACACCAGTTTTAGGAAGTGATTGCTCGAGCAAGAAGAAATGAATCGTTGTTTGTGGGGGTGGGGGTGGGGGTAGCGAGAATACAGGATTCAGTAGCAGAGAATGTACGATGGTTGTTGGTTGACGAATTGATAACGAGACGCTCACCAATTCAAGGGGTCTTCGTGAGAAACTATGGACTTTTAGACATGATTCACTGAACCCTATTATCTAGGAGGTATTTGCGGCGTCTCTCTTACAAACACGTCCCTTCTGTTTCTGATTCAAGAGGGCGTCTTTCTAATGGTAAGCGACGGCCTTTTGTGCAACAAGAAGTAAAATCAACAGGAAGGTGATAACACGCGACACTGCGGCTGTGCAAGCTGCTCCAGTTCTCAAGATTTCAAGGGCCGCCACCTCAAAATTTGCGGAGGAGCCTTTGTATATTCATAAACAGCATTAGCAAAGTCACAAAAGAGGATCACAAAAGTACGTTCGCTACAAGAAAGCATCGCCTGGTAAGGTAGTGGGGTTTCCTTCCAACAAAATCTAGAAGATCTAAACTAGAAAGTTTTTCCTTCAACTGTCAAAATTGTGGTACAACATCTATTTGAGAATTGAGATAATTTATAAAATAATGGTTTAACTCTAACATTCGATAGATGGAAGAGAGGAATACAATTCGATCCATGCAATCAGATCAACAGCCAAGTGAATATCAACAATGATGAGAATGTTATTAATAACACTACACTATAGCGTTTTAGCGGTTCATAGACCACTATAGCATCTAAACATTATCTGGCGACCATCTTGGGTGCTAAATGCACTAAGTTCTCCAGTTCTCCCATTTAATTCAACTTCATTCTTCCGCCTTCTCTCTGACAACCACCACCCACCTGGGCCCTCCGCCATTGACGACCACCACCCACCTGGGCCCTCCACCATTGACGGCCACCACCTCCGTCATCCTCTAGTAACCATTTCTCTCTCTTTGGTCTCCTTGTGCTTGCGTCTCTCCCCCACTCCCTCTCCTCATGTTTACTGCTCTCTCATAGCTAGTTGTTGCTCTCTCTCACACCAAGCAACGTTGTTGTTGCTTGTTGTCTGTCACTTTCCTCTCACAGCAAACAATGGCTAGTGTTGTTTGCTCTCTCTCTTTTAAAGCTTTTTGTCACTCTCTAAGCCGCTTGTCAATTACCTTTAAAAGTTAAATTTTTAGTTTCTTAATTTATTTATTCTATTTTTTATACTCCGCACATGTAAGGGATCACCCTTACATGGTTGGTCCCAAGCCCGAATAAAGGAGGAGGATTGCGTTAGAATTCCGACAACCAGCATAAAACTTTGTCGGACTTATTGACCGGCTTTGTTGTTTTTTATCATAGTAGTATGAAATCAACTAGTGCGATTGCAAGTTGTCCAAGTGGAAGTGGTTATGACACTAGTATAGTTGGTATTCAGTTTTCTAACTTGGCATAGCAGTATAAACCCCCAGCTTCTAAGTACCTAGGATGGAACTGAGGTTTGACAAAATATAAGACGTATAATATGTGAGTTTTTTGCACATTATGTAGTCACATTTCTAGTAATGAAATAACAAGACTAGAAATGTGACAACTTGTAAGAATGCAACATAAGAAATAAAGAAAGTGATTTACGATTACGTACACAATACAACAAAAAAGAAGGCTCAAAAGATTTCTATTTCCACATGAAAATATATGGAGGAGAAGCTTTTAGTATGGAAGCTATTATAGAGGGAGGCGCCCAATATGTATCATCTTCGTCATTTGGCTCACAACCACATCTTCCTAAGGAGTCCATGAATTCATTTGTCCGTTCGTTGTTGAACTCATTATGGCAATTTACTTTACAAAATCGATACAAGAAAGAAGAAAGATAACGAGTATGAATATCTATTAGTAGGTGGATGTATCAAAATGGCATCCCTTTTAATGTTGTCTGATCCCCAAGCTTTCAAGTGATTAATGATATAGGTCAATTTGGTCCTGGAATTAAAGGCTCCATCGTACCATGAAGTCACAAAAACATTATTGGAGAAGGAGGTGGAAAGAGTAAGAGAGTTTAAAAATAGATTCATAAAGCATTAAGCTATATATGGATTTTCTATTATGTCATATGAATGAACTGATAGAAAACAGAGAACACTAATAAATTGTGTAGTGCATTATCCCCAAGAAACATTATTTCATAAGTCTATTGATGCATCCAATGAAGTGAAGGATGTAAATAAATTATATACATTGTTAAAAGAAGTCATCTTAGAGGTTAGAGAAAAATATTATGCAGGTGATTAAAGATAATGCAACAAATTACACAATAGCTAGTAGAATGTTGATGGCTCATTTGTTTTGGTCATCATGCATTGCACACTGTATAGATTTTATACTTAAAGATATTGGGGAGAGAAACTAAAAGGCATATGCAATAGAGCAAATAAGGTAGTGACATTTATAGTCACGAGCAGATAATGCACATAATGAGATATTTTACTAGAAAAGATATTCATAGGCCAATTGTGACTTATTTTGCTACTACATTCTTAACATTTGACAGCTTATGGTAGTCAAAAGAAGCTCTAAAGCAGTCAAAAGAAGCTCTAAGGTCTATGGTTACTTATGAACAATGAAAAAAATGTCATTTATCAAATAGTAATAAAAGAAAGCAATCTAAGACAATAATTTTGCAACTCACATTTTGGAAAAGCATTAGTTTTTCACTTAGAGCAATGGGTCCCTTGGTAGATGTTATTTGTTAAGCTGATAGTTATATTTGATGCATGTAAAAATTGTTACTTCAAAAGTATTATGAATATTCTTGTCATTTGGTAGATGTTAAAGTTGTTATTTGTTAAGCTGATAGTTATATTTGATGCATGTAAAAATTGTTACTTCAAAAGTATTATGAATATTCTTGTCATTTGGTAGATGTTAAAGTTGTTATTTGTTAAGCTAATAGTTATATTTGACGTATATTTTCTTGTAGATCTTGAAGATCTTTTCATATTTTAAGAGCATTTATTTCTCTACCCTAATATTATTCTATTCTTTTTATAGATATGTTCTATTGCTCAAATTAGATTGAACCATAGTCACCATAGAAGAGATAAGTAAAATATATATTTCAAATTATATGCATGACACATGAAATTTATTATTTGTCTTCTTAGAATTTTCTTATTTAGTTTGATCCATATTTATGTGTTTCTTGATATTTCTTAGAACTAGAGAATCCATTATATATATATATATATATATAATTTTAATCATAAATGAAAGTGTACCACTATATCCCCGTTGTCGCTATATTAGGGTCAACCGCTAATAGCCCGCTTACCGCTATTGATAACATAGGATGAGACCACAGATAACCACTTGTTTCACGATAAAAAAACATAAACCTGAGGCACACTCACAGTCCGACAGCATTATACAGCACAACAAAAAAAACTGACCAGCTTTTCAATCTTGCATGTGCCCTACGTCGATCTCTTCACCTTGGCATCAGCATTCTTTAATTTCCATCTTGTTCAGAATCAGTGGTAGTGGCATCAGCAGAATAATTGCTTTGTGTTGCATTGATCACAGTATGCTGCTTCTCCATCATGTTGGACAGTGCCAATCTCGGAGACCACTCAAGGACATCATCGATGATGTTAGATACACGTTTCTGGTATCTGCATGTGCATGTCAATTTTCAGAGTATAAGGACATAGAACCATGCAGCAGATAACCTGGTACTGTCTTGCATCGAATTACAAACCTACCTGGCTCTAGCAGCTTCATCAGGTGCGTGCCGCATACCCAGCCAAATGATTAAAATCGACCCTGCAGCAAATGTCAATCTCGAGGTCCACTTGGGTTTTTCTTCCTCGTCTTTGCTTGGCCAGAACTGGAACAACTCTGAGAATGTTGCCTCCTCAGCGAGAATATTAGGGAAAAACCATACACGTTTCCCCAAAAGAATCCAGATGATACCAAATATCAACCATCTCACTGTAAAATAATCATTAACTATATCAGGTTGTTCCCATAAGAAAGAAGTGCATGGAGCGTGAAAGAAAGAAAAAGTACAGAATTGACGTTTAATGAGCAAGTTAATCTCGAAAACTTCTCAGCAAGTATATGAATGACGTTTCAAATACCAGGACAGCAGAATTTGCCAAGGATAGATCACTACCATCACATGTTAATATATATATATATATATATATATATATATATATATATATATATATATATGATTTGATGGATAACTTGGTCGGCCACAGGCAACAATTTTAAGATAAACAAATTGTTGCAATTACCAAAATATATGCATTACTCCAAGAAACTTACAAAGAAGCGTTGTGCAAATGAGCAGTAGAAACCCAACTAAGAAATAAAGAACCAGCAGTTTGCACCAGTGGGGAAATACTGGGAACAAGCAACAAGCCAGAGTAACCACAGGCACCAAAAAGGAAAGAACAGTCTGCCACAGGGGTCTTCTTTTCACAAATGTCCACGCAAAAAAGGCGTCATTCTCCGAGAATACTTGATCCTGCAACAGATCAAGGGCAAGCAACGTCAACAGATAATTGCAACAAAGTGTCTTTAGCTCTTTTTTTCTCCTTTTTCGACAAAATATTTCACGGTAAGATGCAAATTACATACTTAAAGTGTCATATCTTAATGGAGCTTGGCCTAAAAGCCAAAGGATACAAATTTGATACCCAAGGTGGAATCCTAGTAGGGTTTTCCTACGGCAACAGATCAAGGGCAAGCAGCATCAGCAGATAATTGCAACAAAGTGTCTTTAGCTCTCTTCTTCTTTTTCGACAAAATATTTCACGGTAAGATGCAAATTACATATTTAAAGTGTCATATTTCAACGGAGTTTGGCCTAAAAGCCAAAGGATACAAATTTGATACCCAAGGTGGAATCCTAGTAGGGTTTTCCTACGGCAACAGATCAAGGGCAAGCAGCATCAGCAGATAATTGCAACAAAGTGTCTTTAGCTCTCTTCTTCTTTTTCGACAAAATATTTCACGGTAAGATGCAAATTACATATTTAAAGTGTCATATTTCAACGGAGTTTGGCCTAAAAGCCAAAGGATACAAATTTGATACCCAAGGTGGAATCCTAGTAGGGTTTTCCTACGACAGTTTTCTTGTAAAATATTTTTTCTTTAAGATATCAATTCCTTCAAACAAATTGACATAAGCAGAGACCCAATATCATCACAAGACATGAGATAAGCTCTTCACGAGAAACAACCAGCAATTGTTCAAATAAAGTGTCAACCCATTTCAAAATTATAAGAGTGCTATTCAGCCAATGCTATTACAGGGCTAAATTCTTAAAGCCAGAGTGTTTCATATATCACAGGGGACTGCTTTCAGATTGGTTAATTCAGATGATTAAGTAATATCAAGTATCATCGCTTCTCGATTAGGTTCAAGGTTCTTTACTTCAGTTTTTTGGATGAGTGATGAAATATGACATATAAATAACACAACTAATTAATAAGTAAAGAGACTCATCAACAGTTAATACAAAATAATATTGAACATCAATTAAGTAATACATGTATATTTTATTAATAGAGAGAAAAAATACAATGCAAGGAAGGCTCTCATTCCACATCATGGCAAGCTAAATCAACAAGTTACTTGCTCTCCAAAATTATCCATCCCATTAAGGAGGCAGCTTCAAATAGAATCAACAAATAGAAATGTCTTTCCAAATATAAAAGCTACAGATATTCTACAGGACACGACAAATAATAATAACTGTAAATAGAACCAAAAGACACGAAAGAATGTCAGAACAGTTCCCTAACTTTCAGTAGCCACTTATTCTTCTATTGAGATAATAGTACTTACAGGAAATATTTCCAAGTGTGCAGGCCATGTTGACAACTTCTTCTTGCCAGGCCGAATTATTTTTATTAGCCGATCACACCGCACAATAAGACCCTTCCTAAGCAAAGTATTACCAATAGCCTCAACATCTGCATTCTTTTCTGATCCCAATATTTCCTTGACCTCCGGGTGATCCTTCAAGAAGGTCACAAAGTCCTTCCCACGGAAGTATTCAACTCTTGCCTCTTGTAATACTGCCCACCTGGACTCCAGCTTCTTGTGTTCTCTCACCTTTTCGGCGTAAGTACGGAAAACATCATTCTTTTTTGCTTGTGCCTGCAAGAAAATCAGAATGAAGTCTTGAAATCATTTTCCTGAAAACTATAATACAAAATAACCAATGTGATTCTCTCCCAACATGAAAAGGGAAAACTAATACTCATGGAACATTTCAGAGTAAGATGCCTGGTTCAGTTCAGCAAGTTGAATAGTAAAAGCTTTTACCGCAATGTTTAAACATGGAAAATTTCTGCCTGAAAAGGTGTGAGCACTTCGGACATTCATTCAGCCAGTAAGATATGACAAGAAACTCTATCCTCAGAATAGTTTGTGTGATGTCTTTTGAGCAAGCATACACATAATTTTTGCATCTAAAAGCCTCAATCCCCAGATCTTCTTGCAAAATTTGGAGAGCTAGATTCACACTGTCTTAATGATCAGAGATGCAACCACAAGGACTTGAGCGCACATGGTTTAGAAACTAAAATGCAATACCAAGTTATTCAAAATAAGAAACAACGGTTAAACTGTGAAACAAGTCTGGACATGCACTGAACGGGCCTAAAGTGCAGAGAAAATCCACCCAATCTATATAGATTAATTGCATTTACAAATTCTTTTAAGGTAAACTTAATCGTTGTTGTGTCATCATCTCTGAAGCAATTTAACGTGTTCAACTTTTATGGGAGAACGTGAACACTGATAGAATGAATATTTTAGAGGTTTTGCACAAGCTGAAAAAAAGATACTTCATCTTCTCATTGATGAATTTCCAATGACATCAAATGGACGATTCAGTAACATATCTAAGTACCCATGGATAACTGAACTACGCATGAATCACTGAATCGTCTAATTGTGTGTGAAGTTTGAACAGCCTTGTGATTCTCCAACGAAGAACAAGAACAATTAGCAGCACAACGCCTACCTGGATTGTTGCTGTCTTCTTGTTTGGCTCAAGTTGGCTTCCTGCTCATGTTGAAACAGAATTACAATAGTCAGTGCTCCGAAACAATCCACATGGTGCCATTCACAAAGCCAAATTTAGTATTATGATACCTACGACCGACCTCGATTCAGCATAATATAATAATTATCATCAAGTTTGCTTTGCTAAAGAAACTTAAATTTTAGACAACATAAATATGAAATGAGCAAGATGGAGAGAAGGAAAAAGTGAGGCGTGTGATTAGGAGAAAATGGAAGAAGATAATGCAAGGATAGGGGATCAGAATTACCAGATCATAGGGCTTACTTGGTCTAAAATTTCTAACGACACCAAACCACTACATAGAATAAGGATAGATAAATTGAAACGATAAAAGGAAAACGATCCCGGAATGAGGCAAGACAGAAACCATGAAAAGGGAAATACGAATCGGTTGAAGCAATTCGCCTAAAAGGACAGCTTTCTAACAATCAGAACCGATAAAAGATGGATAGAAGAAATGACCTTTCACGGGCTTCTGCTTCTCGGGGTATTTGTCCCTCGCCGTGTTCCGTTTCTGCCCGGTGCCTCCTGCCATTTCAGATTTCGAAGAGAAAAAGGATCTCGATTTGCACTCTGGAGATCCCACGATCGGGAACGCAGTATGGTTTCTCGTCGATCGGTCAAACCCTAAAAAATCCACCTTCAGAGAGAGAGATTAGCAACGGTTAAGAGCTTGAAGACGAAGAAGAAGAGAAAACGTGGCCTGAATATAGTAACTGATGGGCAAGATTCAGGTCCGTGGTTCGAACCACGCCGCGAAGTTCACGTCAACCTTTCTTATAACCACCCTTGGGTTGCTTATGATCCCTAATAAGCAAATCAAAGATACCAAATGCTTTTCAAAAACATAATTGCTATACACCTTTCTTATTAAAAATACACCTTTTAAAAAAACTCAAAATTATCGTTGCTTCATATTTGATCCCCTCTCTTCTTTTCCCCTGTTTCTTCTTCTTCTTCATGAGTTTTTTCTCCTTCTAGTTCCTTTTTTCCAACAACTTATCTCAATCTTTCTGTTGGTAATTCAATTTTTCTTTAAATTTTATCCTCTTAACTTTAATGAACGGTGTTTTTGATCTTTTTATCAATTTCTCAATCTCTTGAAGACTTTTTACTCTTTTATTCTCAATCACTATTTCAATCTCAAGATAAATCTCACAAAAAATTGATAACCAAGGAAGAAATTGGCGATGAGATACACTTAAAACATGTTTTACTTAAAGGGCAAACACGTGCACAATACATCATTATTTGAGGAACAATGCATCCATGAGTATGTCTTCGTTATGATTGATGATGAAACACACTTAAAATATGTTATATTAAAAGATAGATGTGCAAAGGTTGGCACGCCTTGAAAGGTGACGTGTGAAGGATGCATTTTTTCCAATAAAATAATGTTCATAGGAGGTTACGAAGAAGAAGAAAATTCGAAAATAATAAATTTAAAAAATGATAAAAAGAGTGTATGTTTAATAAAAAAAATGTATATGAATAGTAACACCCTTTGGAAAAATAGATAAGGGCAATACCCAGGTATTAGCTCTAGGTGGAGGCTTCCGACTTCCCCACACCATCGAGGTGGCGAGTTCAATTTCATGGGGATGCAATCCTTCTATGTAAAGCTTCAACCTTTTTTTTTTCTACCAAAAATATGTAAAAGGGGCACGCGAGCACCTCTTTATTCTAAAGGGAGGTTAAAGCCTAGCAAATGCATGTGCATCCTTAGGTATTCGAACTTGTTGGCAAAAAACATAGAAACATGTACATAATAAACAAATATGTAATAAATGTAAACATGCTCCAATCAACAACAACAGTTGCAGTTCCAAAGTAAGTCATAAACAAATTGTACGAGAAACAAAAGCAAAAGTAATAATAAGAATAATTTATCTATGTGAGTCGCCCTTACAGACTTACCTTAGAGAAATCAATGCCCCATTATAAGTGCGTATGAGTACCTATGCATTCCTCATAGGGTAAAATGTACACACAACTCAAAAGACATGCACTTGGCTTCGAGTAGACCTCGATCACACCTGAATCGCCTATGGCTAGAGGGAAAGACGATTGAGAGTAGTCATACCCAAAGAATATCACAAGCAAAGGAGAGTAGAAAACAAAAGCGAGAGGAGAGAGAGTGTGATGTGTGCTCATGAATAATCCTCTGATTAGGGAGCCCTAATTGATTATTTATAGAGTATATGTTGGATCACATATCATGAATCTGATCGAAATGAGATACCTCTCTATCCCATAACCATTCCCGTGTAAGTATTATTGACTGTTAGATCACAAGGTTTTTGTGGAAAAAGATAGTATGAAAACAATTCCCAAACCCAAACCGAGGCTTCGCCTAAGTCTAACCCACGCATATGTGGTCTAGCATGCCCTCCCCAAGCTCTTTGAACTAAGGTTCATGAGCTACTAACTATTGAGTTTGTCTCGTTCTTGAATATGGGACTAAACTTTGTCTCATGTTGGTCATCACATGCGCAAGTCCTTCACGTGTGACTTTTACACTTTAATACTTTCATATATATCAATGATTTATCAATTGAATATTTGGGACATGAACATGAATTAAATGTTATTAATGCATATAGTTTTAATAAATCCAACTCAATTAACATTAAATCTAACACCCCCACAAAGTCCTGAAGTGTAAAGTGTCATCCCAAACCAACCTCATATTATGCTTTCAGTAATAGCACCTTTTGATTTGAACCGTTACTTGAGTTGTTCAATATTACCTGTACAGGAACTAGGTGGAGATACGTCTTGAACCTAAATTTTAGACGTAAATGTGTCTATTGGTAACAACATAATAAAAGGATATAACGTGATATTTATTAATGACGTATTAATGAATATGCATCCATATCATGTATTATGATTGATTTTTAGGGAACAACTTAGTTTCCCTATTGCAACCACACAATAGGTAGGCCTCCATAGATATTCATACTCTTACTATGCTCATTGGTTTTCTATTTATCCATTTTGCAATGTCATCTTATTGTGGTGTTTTTGAAATTTCTTCTCTATCTAAATATTATGCTTTATGCCTTATTACATATTTATTGCTATTATTAGATATGAAATACTTAATCTTTAAACCTTTTCTTAATTTCTTGAGAGTAGAATATACATAAAACTTATTTTTGAGAGAGTAAACTTTTATCTTTCTAGCAGTATCATCAATGAAGGTAATATAATATATGTTAAGCTCAACTTCCCTACCTTTAATACATTTTCAATTATACAAACATAAGTATGCATGCTTCATAAGGCGTAATTTCTTTGGTGCTTATATCTAGCAGTTTTCTCATCCTATGCAATAATTTCATCTACTTTTGATCCAAGTGCTTGCGGGAATGACAATCAAATACTTAATTTTAGATGTTCTATAAGTTTTTTATTTATTATCATGAGCAACACTTATAGTACCTCACCGTTTTCACGACATCTTAAGACATATCGTCAACAATAATTTATTGAAAGCTCTCGCAGCTATTTCTATTTTTAAAGTATAGTAAAATGAGGGACTCAGATCCAAAATATAAGGTTATCATCACCATCAATACTCATGATGAAGACATCTTGAATATCTTTATACTTATCATTCTCTCCTACTTGTGGTCTTTTGTGTTTCTTTTCAAATGTCCCTTCTCATAATTTCTACATGTGAACTTGCCTGTTTTTTCTAGCTTTTGGTTATCCTCAAGTTGAATTTTTTATCTACCACCCATTTAGTTTTGTTGTATTATTCTCATACTCTTTGTATTAAAGGAAATATGTGAGTTTCCCCTAACTTGTTGGTGAATATTTTCACCTAGAATCCAATCCTAAATATTATAAATTTTTAACTTCATTGTACTAAAAGAACTACTAACCATAATTTATAATAAAATAACACCATTCCCTCTCCTTGAAAATTGATTTCAATTGAACTCATTTGACATATAATAAAATTGAGCTCATTGGTGCGATAGACCATGGTATAAAAATTCGACAATGTTTTACGCTGGTTGTCGAAAGCTTACCACAACCCTCCTCATTTATCCGAGCATCCAAGGGAGTTCCCTTACATGAGTAGAGTTAAGAGTGGCTTATCACAAACATAAATTGATTATTTTTTTAGAAAAAATGATAGATTATGTTATAAAGATTACAAGATAATTTCAAGAGAAAACTTAACTACTCAACATTGACTTTTAGTAATGGATTTGTAGGTAAAAAGGTGGACAAAGAATAATAGAGTGCATAGAGCTATTCGGACCAAAAGATGGAATCTCAAATATAAAAAAAGATATAGTTAAAGAGAAAGTTCTTTAATGAGATGCTTGAAATTATATAGGTACACCTTCTGATATGTAGAATAATATGGCTATACATATTAGGGAAGTAGCAAAATATGTGTTAGGCGAATCTAAGGGAGGTGTACCAACACAAAAAGAAGCTTGGTGGTACAGTCGTCCAAGAAGACTAGTGAAATTTGGGAGGCTTATAAGAAAGCAAAGAAAGAAGTGAAAAAGGCATTTAGTAAAGCACAAGTCAAGATTTGAGATGATTTATATAAAAAGCTTAACTCAAAAGAAGGTGAAAAAGATATTTTTAGGATAGCTAATACTAGAGATAAGAAAACTAAGGATCTTACTTTTGTTAGATATCAAATATAAGGATGATAAGATTCTAGTGGCGAATTATGATATAAAAATAGATAAAAAATTATTTCTATAAGCTTTTGAATAAAAATATCGAGGTTAGTAGTAGCTTAGGATAGTTGGCCAAATCAGAAAAGTATATAAACTGCAATTTCTATCGACGTATTAAAAAGAATGAAGTCAAATAAACTCTTAAATATATGAAGGTTGGTAAATCTGTAGGACCAGATAATATTTCTGTAGAAATATTGAAAATAATAGGAGAGATAATCTAGCTTATTGTGAGTTAACTGCTAACATGACACACGATAGGGATCTGTGGAAACAAAGAATCCATGTAGCCGACCCCGTCTAGTATGGGAAAAGGCTTAGTTGTTGTTGTTTGTTATAGGACTAGAAATGTTATTTAGCGCTTACTACTGGGTGGTCAATTATGTGCATGTGCAAAGTAAGAGAAATAAGATGTTGAGGTTGATATGTGAGCCGAAGGACTATATTAGTAGACATGGATGGTTAGTAATCATAAAACATGATCCTGCATTTCAAATTTAAATATAGACCCAACCATGATAAATCAAAATGTTTCGATATTGGAAATGGGGATGGCAAATTAATTTAAACTTGTTTGTTACATATGTGCGCTAATTATAGTAAGAAAATCAAATATCTTCCAATAAACAAGGAATAACTTTGTCCACCTACAGATGATCATCAGTTCAAAATTGTGGACAACGAAAGAGATCATTGCATCAGTTTGAGTCTCCTGGTTGTTCACGTATTTCTTTGCAATTAATCCAAGCTGGTGTAGTCACATCATATGTGCTCGTGCTGTGTCTTTTTCGTGAATTTGTAATGGATAACTTAGTCTTGATCATTTGTGTGGTCTTCCTGTCATTCGCTTATATGATACCATTGACGTTATGACATCTCATTCTAGGGACATTCTTGAGATAATTATCCACAACTCTCTAGATGTCATTTCATTTTACTGAAAAGCATAAAGGATATGAATTAAACCTTTTACCATCTTTTCACTATTGAAACAGGAGGAACTATCCGTTGAAGCTGCTCTGCAAGGAGCTATGCCAGTTATTGCTGTGGGAATGGGTACTTTGGGAATGCTAAGTAGTGGAGGTATATCATCTTTCTTCTCTGCAACAAGCTTTTATACCAATATATAAGAACAAGGGAGAAATTTAGAATTGTTTGAATTATCAAGATATAGAGTTAATGAGTCCTGCTATGAAATTATGTGAAAGAATTATCGAACGTAGGTTAAGACAAGTATAAGTATAATATGTAATCAATTCAAATTTATTCCCGACTGATCTATTATTGAAGTGATTCACCTTTAGAGCAAAAAAGAAAACATTCACTTGCTATTTATTGATCTAGAAAAAACTTATGATAGGATACCAAGAGATGTTCTTTGAAGAACTTTAGAAAAGAGAGGTAGCCTATTGACATAAAAATCTTATAAGAGAAATGTTCAATGATATAAAAACTTGTGTGAGAGATCATGAAGGAAAGACATACTCCTTTGAAGTTAATATTGTGTTAGATCAATGATCAACTTTAAGTCTATATTTATTTATATTGTTCATTGACGAGTTAACAAAACATACTCGGATACTTTGGTGTATGTTATTTGCATATGACATTGTGTTAGTGGATGAGTCTAAGGAAAAAGTTAATAGAAAATTGGAACTATGGAAAGAAATGTTAGAAAGTAAAGGCTTTCGACTTAGTAGAAATACATAATGTATAGAAAGTAGGTTTGATCGTTTTGGTACTTCAGAGGATATATAAATTAAGATTGAGACACATTGCATCCATTAGAAGTAAAATTTTAAATACCTAGGGTCAATTTTTCAAAGTGAGAAAAATTGAAGGAGATGTTATGCATAGAATTAATGTTGGTTGATTAAAATGGAGAGGGATATCAGGTATTCTCTGTGATAAGAATATATTATTAGAGTTAAAAGATAAATATTATAAAATAACAATTAGACATGCTATATTTTATGATTCTAAGTGTTGGGCAGTTAATCATCAACATGTGCAAAAGATGTCTGTAGGAGAAATGAATATGTTGAGATGGATGAGGAGTCACACAAGGAAAAACTGTATACATAATGAGGTTATTATAAACCAATTGGGAATAACACCAATAGAGAATAAAATGTGAAAAAATCATTTAAGATGATTTGGACATTTATAAAATGACCAAAGAACGCTCTCGTAAGAAGATATGAAAAACTAGATTGTGAAAATGTTAAAAGAGGAAGAAGACGACCACAAAAGTGTTGGAAATAAACTATAAAGAATGATCTAGTTTATATTGAGTTAAACTGTTAGCATGTCACATGATAGGGTTATGTGAAAACAAAGAATCCATGTAGCTGACCCATCTAATATGGGAAAAGGCTTAGTTGTTGTTGTTGTTGTTGGTGTGATAGACAATATAAGCAGCCTCAACCATCTCTAGATTAAGCAACCATCACATGAGATAAACCTTATTTCATATAGAGCTTTTCGTATATACTTGCCAATGCCTCTTTTAATCCATGCATGTTTCTCTCTTAACAACGTTGAAAGTAATATTATAAGCCAATGTTAACCTAATAACTCCTATGGCTTGTTGATCCACAGAAGCTTCCAACCATCATTACTTGTAGCATGCTTATTTCCAATAAAGGGCATGTATAGTTTCCTCGATGTGCATCTTTCAAGGGCTGAAATCCTTTCATTAAACTTTTCAATCGTAATCTTCTCTTCTTCAACTATTATTACTCTTATAGCAAGACATAACGAACCTCTCATATCACTTCTTAAGAAACAAAGCAAAAATGAA
The DNA here is from genome assembly GCA_036023115.1 of Brasenia schreberi. Classification (NCBI taxonomy): domain Eukaryota; kingdom Viridiplantae; phylum Streptophyta; class Magnoliopsida; order Nymphaeales; family Cabombaceae; genus Brasenia; species Brasenia schreberi. Next base: position 2,365,631 of record JAYKKT010000068.1, read on the forward strand.
ATGATGAAATGTAAAAACAATTACACGGTTACAAGAGACAAGATTTACATGATTCATAGAGTTGTTTCTTACCTCCTACTCCATGACTGTCGCACAAAAAATTCTGCTACGGTTAATCACATGGGTCACAAGGTAGGAGCCACCTTATATATATTATCTAGGGCATCCCTCAAAATTGAGAAAATCCAAATGATACAATATTTAGATTGACAATAAGTCATGAATTATAAAATAACATAAAAGAGTAAATTAAGCTCCACATCCAATATTCGAAACTTCAATCGTCTTCCAACTTTTTATCATAATGTTGTATTGTTTTCTTCATGGCATCATGTAGAAAGTTATACTAAGAAATAGGTGACCATCATATTTAGCATTTCACATAATTTAACAGCCATACTAAGTTGAATATATGTGTAGTTTGAGATCCTGTAAAATATTTAGTATTGTCATTACTTTTATACTATATTATCATTGGTATATGTGATGGACTAGTAGACAAGATCTAGACATGAATTAATAGTTGGAGTAACAATCTGTTATCCATGTAAGAAAAGTTACAACTTAACCATTGCTTAGTTAGATGGAGTCTGGTGTAAGCTGATATGAAAGGAGGTTTTCCTTCATAGTTTTGTTTTAGAATTCATTGTTTTTGTTTGACTCATGTAATAAGTGGATAGTGAAGTTCAACATTAGGATTTGTTTAGGTTGAGTTGATTTGGTTCTTGGATTGAGGTTTTGGTTCATTAAATTTGGGTTAATTCTACGAGTTGGATCTAGATCCAATAGGTTATCGGTTGAGGTGCTATATAAATCCTTCTTTGAGGATTTGTAAAGGGGCTCGGCACATGAAATAAAAGTTTCGTTTTTGTTCTTTCTTCCTTTCCATTAGGTTGATCTTTCGGAAAATCCTATCTCACGCAGAGTGGCTGGATCAACGGTAGTTCAAGCCATAAATTGAAGGTTGGAGGAAAGTCCTCCCATATATTGGTTTCTCTGCTTGAAGCTTCTCAAGAAAAACTATGTAAAGTTCATCTTACATGATTTTTCATGGAATGGTTCGTTTAATGGTCACAACCTGCACCTTTTAAAATGAGAGAAAAACAAAAAAATAGAGGTGGTTATTCAATTTTTTTGCTACTTCTTTTCTTGAAAATATCTTCATAGAAAACCTTCACAAGAACCATACATGATACACCAACCTTAGTTGTTGGTACAGTTGGCCTGGTACTAGATGAGGAGTAGGGATTGTAATTGCCTATGCAAAAATGATACTTTGGAAATAACCTCGGAACCTTCTTTGAGAGTCCATACTGCATATAAAGTACAAAGAAATGATTAATGTAAAATTGATTTAAGTATTAAATCTAGAGTATGTCCCAGCGGCAAACTTAGATGGAGATTGAGGGAGATGGGAGGCATACACTTTTGCAACAACAATGAAATTGAAACAGCTTTTGCGTATGCATTTTAATATTTAAAGTCCTTAGCATTCCTCTGAAGAGAAGATAATCAAGTTAAATATATCCAAGCAATTCTCCTTCTGTTGAAAACAATGTGAAGGCTGAGAATTTACCTAATTGTAGGTTGCTCAATTATGCTACTAATCACCTATTTGTGGGTTCCTTATTTACAAGGCCAATTTGGTTTTGTATTACAATATTATTTGAGCAAAATCAGAAATCATGTTCAAAGTTAATTACTCATTGATAGCTGAGGAAACAATCGCACATTTAAAGACGTTACCTTTTAGAATAACCAAATCCCAATGCAATTTTTTGTTGGCAGTGACAGAACAAGTGCTTCATACCGTACTTACCCAGAATGGTTTGATGGGAACATGTAGTAATTTAACAGGTAGATATCACCTAAACAAGGTGGTTGAAGATAAATGTGATTAGTTAATTTAATCATCGGTAACTTCTGGACGACCTACAAAAGATTGATTAATTCCACATTGGAGGAAAATGCTTTATAGTTTCTGTCCATTTGTGATTATCCCTTCCACAACTGGCAGAGCCCATCGCAGACACACACGGGTGCTCTTCTTCCCCCCTTTTGCTTCTTTCTCCTCCAACCCAATCCATTCCATTCCAATTCAATCTAATAAATTTTACCCAACTCCAACATAGAAAAGGTGAGTCTCGTGTTCTCTGTTGTGGGGACGACGTCCATCTGCTGCAAAGGGGACGACGACGGACGGCGTTGCGTTGCATCATTGTTTTCTCTCTTTGGTTTGCTGGCGTCCCTGCTGAGAAACACTCTATATGCACATGCTGCCTCTGTGCTGCCTATAATATTGATAATAACAACAACCATATCATTAGATCAGCATACCTTACATTCTCCCCCCGTCTCCCTCTGCTACACGAGTCGAGATGACGATGAGCACAACGTGATCTACGGAGCGTTGCGTTGCCCATGGAGATAGACGCTTTTATGGCCGACGCCCCGTCCGATGCTTCGCAGCGTCCCCTTCTCGACGGGGAAAGAGTCTACTTCGTTCCGTACAGGTTCTTATCCCTCTATTTTCTCTTGGTGAAATTGACCCCCCTGTTGTCCATCCTGGAAATGCAGGATGAAATTGGAGCCAACGTTGATCTGTTCATCCTTCGATCTTTTTCCCTAATTAATTTTGTCGAAATGGGAACCGATTTGCTACTGTTGTCAATCCTGATCGTGACTGGGTTGTGGTGCTACAGATGGTGGAAAGAAGGTCAAGATGGTTTGGCAGTCGAACAAGACGTGGGCACATCGACCACCGTTGTATATACTTCATCCCCTTGTAATAGTGCAGGGCCCATGAAGATTATCACCAATATTTTCGCTTCAGATCTCGTCTTTAATCTCAAACAGCGGGCGGATATCGGCGACGGCAATAGCTGCGAGTGCTCGAATCGGGACTATGCTTTGCTTACAGAGGACATGTGGTTGCAAACTTTGAAACGGTAAAACCCAAATCTTCTTTGTTTCTTCTGATGCTATGGATTCAGCTCCTGACTCTTTCCGCTGAGCTTTTAGTTCGACAGAGTGTTGCCAACCTGGTGAACTTCCATAAAATAATTTCTGAATTTGGGGCGGATTTCGTTAGCAGTCCAAAGTGATGAATGCCTTAACTCTCCTACTGTATAACTCACAAACCTGGTGAAGTTCCATAACATAATTTCACTGATCATACAATAAGTGTAGACGTGTACATCATTTTAATTTCCGTGCTGATATGGAACATATTTGCTGCTTTTGCACCTTTGTCAATCCATAGTATTATTCCTCTTCATCAAGCATTCAGGAGCATGAATTTCGTTGTCGTACATGTTTGGAAAACACTTACGTTTCTCAGAGAACAGAGGAAGGCGGATGCACTTAAGCATCCACCATCAAGATATGACCAGGCATATGCTTTCTCACATGATAGTTATCTGCCTCCCAAGAGTGACTTAATCTATGAGATCATGACATAAGGTTCACTGAAAATGATATGTTAAAGACGTCAGTTTAATTTCTTGACTTCTGACTGAGTTTTATTTAGTCCGTGTCAACAGTATCACATTCTTTTAGCTTCTCTTGTAGGAAGCACGAAGCAAAAACTTCATCACTGTCTGGAAATATGTCGGTAGTTGAAGATAGTAAACTTGAAGTCTATCCTCTACAACTGAGGCTATCTTTCATGCGAGATAGTAATCAATTGACAGCAAGGATAAGCAAAAAGGTACTTCTCCCTTTTTATATCTTTCCTTTGATTTGTTATCTACCTCTGCTTCGCATGAGTGTTGGGAAAAAGCTCTTCACGTTCTGTTACTTAAATATGCAAGCCTCCAAAGGTCCCGCTTGAAATTTGTACCCATGTATGTTTAACCACTTCTGAAGATGGTATGGCTTTTTTGTACTTTGAAGCATGATCTTTCTTCCTTAAAACTAATAACTTATATTTGTGGCTTTTCTTTTTCACCAACTTAACAAAATTCCAACTTTCAATGTGTAGGCTTGCATATTTGTCTTCGTTCAAAATCCGAGCTGTTTTGTAGTTTAAATAGGATATTGCTTTCCTTTCTATCCTTTTCTTCCCCAATTTATAGTCAGTTGTTCAGCCCACTTCAGCAGGAAAGTAGGTGCAGATATGATTAGGTTCTCCAACTGTCTTTTGAATTCTTTTGGTTCATGAGATGAGACATCTGAGCGATACTCTTCTATATGGCTTTTATCCATGTTTCTTGCCCAGATTTTACCGTTATCATTGTGATAACCATCGCAGTCTTCTATTTTGGATTATGGGTAAGGAAGATATCATTATGGACATGGTATCACATGTGACCCATTTGTTTTGGACTTGCTTTTATTGTTTTTGCAGCATCTTGTTGAAGATTGTTCAATTATTACTTTGAAAATGTCTAGCAAACCATAATCTCTAATACTCAAGTTGCCTTGCGTAGCATTATTAATTTTTCTATTAAATTGATTTGGAAAACAAAATCATCTTGTGAATGATTTTTTAGCCGACCCCGTCAAGTATGGGAAAAGGCTTAGTTGTTGTTGTTGTATTCTAAAGTTTCAAAAGAATTTTAAAGATATTGATTCTATTTTTAAGTTTTTTATCTACATTTTGGCAATTGATCCAAGTGATTTTTATGTTCATTTTTTCACATTTTAAAATCTTGTTTGTATTTTTCTTGGATCAACTTTAAGTCCACACTTATTTATAATGGTGATTGATGAGTTAACAAAACATATTAAAGATGAAGTACCCTGGTGTATGTTATTTGGAGATGACATTGTGTTAGTGGAGGAGTCTAAGAAAAAAGTTAATAGAAAATTGGAACTATGGAGAGAAACATTAGAAAGCAAAGACCTCCGACTTAGTAGAACAAAGACATAATATATCGAATGTAAGTTTGATCATTTGGTTACTTCAGATGACATAGAAATTAAAATTGGCACACATTGCATCCCCTAAAGAAAAGTTTTAAATACCTAGGGTCAATTTTTCAGAGTGATGGAAGAATTGATGGAGATGTTACGCATAAAATTAATGCTGATTGGTTAAAATAGAGAGGAGCACCAGGTATTCTTTGCGATAAGAAGATACCATTAAAGTTAAAAGGTAAATATTATAGAGCAACAATTAGACCTGCCATGTTTTATGGTTCTGAGTGTTGGGCAGTTAATCATCAACATGTACAAAAGATGTTTGTGACAGAAATGAAGATGTTGAGATGAATGAATGGTCATACAAGAAAAGACAGTATGCATAATGAGGTTATTAGAAATAAATTAGTAGTGACACCAATAGAGGATAAAATGGGAGAATATTGTTTAAGATGGTTTGGACATATAGAAAGAAGATCAGAAGAAAAACTTCTAAGAAGGTATGAAAAACTAAATTTGGAAAGTATTAAAAGAGGTAGAGGACGACAAAAGTGTTGGAAAGAAACAATAAAGAATGATCTAGCTAACATGACACATGGTAGGGCTATGTGGAAACAAAGAATCCATGTAGCCGATCCTGTCTAGTATGAGAAAATGCTTAGTTGTTGTTGTTGTTTGTATTTTTCTTGGGTCTTGATGATTTCATTCTTATGAAGCCCATCAAGAAGCAAATTTGGTTCGTGAATAGAACCATCAATATATTCCCAATAATATTTGGATAGAAAATACCTTTTCATCATTTGAGCCCAACTTTTATAACAATTTAAATCAAGCAAACAACGAAACACTTCATTTTTACTGTCCATGTTAAAAAGAAACAAGTTTCCAAGAGTTGCCTTAACCTTAGATAATGAAAACAACAAGGCATGATTTTTTCAAGCTTGCTTCAAGTCAACATGTTTCCCAATGCAGCAATGTCCTATGATTTGCTTTCGAGTAGGCTTTGATACCTTGTAAAAAATAACTCTTTAACTTACTTGAATAGTATATGCTAAATCACAATCCAAGAATCGTCAAGTAATCAATACAGAAAATACACCAAACACTTGTATTCAAATACACAAATCATGTCAAACAAAGAACCAAGATAATGTCCTCAAAACAAGGATATTTATTAAAGAGGTTAGGGGCTCTTTTTATAGAGCAAACAATGAAATTTTACTTCACCTTAATGAAGAAGAGAGAGAGAGAAGAGAAGAGTCGTTGGAACCCCAACGACTCTCTTGATTAGCCGTTGGGGGCCAGCTGTTGGCCCCCAATGGCTAGACCCTTGGCTTGGTCCCCCTGGCCCAGGCCAAGGGGCTGCGAACTATCTACGGGCCTTATTGGCCCATTGCCTATTACACTTGAACAGGTACATGTCAAAGGTTGTAGCTGGTTACTAATAGATAATATAGTTGACTAACACCTTTGATATCAAGCAGAAACTACATGCCATGGGAAGTCTAATATGCACAAACATGCAAAATTTAGTTCAAGTCCTAAATGATCTGTACCCATTGAGGTTAATATTGGATTGAATCAAGGATCAACAAGGTTAATATTGGATTGAATCAAGGATCAACTTTAAGTCCATATTTATTTGTATTGGTCATTGACGAGCTACCAAAACATATTGAATATGAAGTTCCTTGGTGTATGTTATTCGTGGATGACATTGTATTAGTGGATAAGTCTAAGGAAAAAAAGTTAATAGAAAATTGAAACTATGGAAAATATTAGAAAGACTTTCGACTTAGTAGAATAAAGACAAAATATATGGAACAAAAGTTTGATCATTTGGTTAGCTTAAATGATATAGAAATTAAGATTAACACACATTGTAAGAAAAGTTTTAAATACATAGGGTCAATTTTTAGAGTGATGAAAGAATGGATGGAGATGTTACACATAATTAATCTAATTTGGTTAAAATAGAGAGGTGCTTGTTGTTTTATTCAACCTACTATGCTTTATAGTTTTGAGTATGGGCAGTTAATTATCAACATGTACGATGTTCGTGGCATAAATGAAGATGCTGAGATGGATGAGTGGTCACACAAGAAAAGGAAAGACCGTGTATGTATTAAGGTTATTACAAACAAATTGGTAGTGGTAGCAATAGATGATAAAACGAGGAAAAATTGTTTTAGATGGTTTGGATACGTAGAAAGACGACCAAGGGAAGCTTCGGTAAGAAGATATGAGAAAATAGATTGTGAAAATGTTAAAAGCAATGTTATTTGTATCGCATAGTATCGTACAATATATCGTATCGTGGTATGCTACGATACATAAAAAAGCAATGTTATCTATATCACATCGTATCGTATGATATATGGTATCGTGGTATGCCACGATGCAATATGTATCGTATCGTGGTACGTCATAGTACGATACATTATGTAGTATCGCATAAGACAGAGTATCATACCATATCATGCGATACTACCAGGGACCCTTTTAAAGGGTCCTTCGCCGAACAAAAACCCGCAGTTTTGTGGATTTCTGACGTTTGTTCAGAGCTCTCCAACACTTCCTTCGGTGGCTCACTCCCTCCTTGGTGTTTAAGGCTCGAAAAAGTGTTCTATAACATCCGTGCAAGGCTGAAGAGAATGATGATGCTATTGGATTGAGTGATAATATTAATTTTCATGGTAGAATAAAAGTTGATAGTAGTTTTCGATCAACTAGGGGAAAAAGGGTTTTTGAAGATTTTGCAAGTAGAGTGGTAGAAGAGGAAGGAGTAGAGAAAGAACATCTTTTGTCATATATTCATTTTTTCCTCCTAGCATTACACTTGGTGCTAAACCTATAATTCATGCTGCTATGGTTTCAGAACAACTGCATGAGCAGACAGACCTTACAGTGGACAGATGGTTTTATGATGCATGCATTCGATTTAATGCAACAAATAATTTTTATTTTCAAGCAATGGTATATGTAATTGCTAATATTGGTCCTGGATACAAGATGCCCTCTTATCATAGAGAAAAGCTATTAGATAAGACTGTCCTTAAAGTGTAAGAATATTGTTCGACTTTAAGAGAGTCATGAAAGGAGACATGATGTACTATCATGGCAGACGGATAGATAGATAGGCGATAAAGAACTTTGTTAAACTTTATTGTCTATTGTCCTAAAGGGTTTATGTTTTTGAGATTAGAGGAGAGGTATACTGCAAAGATCCTAAGGAAAGAATTTGATAAGGTGATATGCGAGGTTGGGCTAGAGAATGTAGTCTAATTCATTACAGATAATGCAACTAACTATAAAACAGTTGGGAAGGAGTTAACTGATACTTATGAGACTTTCTATTGGATACCATGCGCAACCCATTGTTTAGATCTCATCCTTGAAGATATTGGTAAGATGGATGAGATAAAAGCAACAACTGAGAGTTGCCAAGATATCACCAAATTTATCTACAACCATGCCTTTGTATTGTGTATGATGAAGAGATATACAAATGGTGCAAAGCTTATTCGTACAACTGCAACTCGGTTTGCAACTAATTTCTTATCTATACAGAGCATTGTGAGATAAAAGCAAGCCTTTAAGAGAGTGTTCTCCTCAGATGATTGGCAACAATTTGCAGAGTTGCCTCAAAATAGAAGAAACAGAAAGTTAAATGAGATTTCAGAGACAATCTTCAGGAGTACATTTTGGAATGTATGTGTTAAACTATTGAAGATTACATGTCCTTTAGGGAATGTTTTGAGATTGACTGATAGCGATGAGAAATCATCTATGTACTATCTTTATGAAGTGATGAATAGCGCAAAAAAAGCCATTAGAAGTAATTTCAATAGAAGAAAGAGGGATTACGTGCTCGTGTGAAACATTATAGATAATAGATGGAACAAACAATTGCATCAGCCTATTTATGCAGCAATATATTACCTAAACCCAACATTCAGGTACTCAACAGGCTTTAAAAGGGATGATGAGGTTAATGATAATCGACACATCATTGATTGTATATACAGATTAGTCCCTGATGAGAGCAGAGCATATGCTATACATCGAGAGATGAAGATCTATGATAATGCTCTTCACTTAATGGGTTTGCCTATAGCAATCCGTAACCACACTAATATGCATTCAGGTAAATTGTTTATCTTTGTATTTAAGTTTCTTAAATCTTATATTTATTGTGGATTAAGTCCTTGATGTTTGTCTTTTTTACGTATGTTTGGTGAAATAGGTTTGAAAGTGATTGCCCAAATCTTAGAGATTTTGTAGGAAGAGTTTTGAGCCAAACCTTTAGTACAACAGGTTATGAAAGGAATTGGAGTGTCTTTGAACACATCTGCACAAAAAAATGCAACAAGTTGAAACATAAGCGACTCAATGACTTAGTTTTCATCTGTTATAACATACAACTTCAACAAAGGTAATCTTGTATTAGTTACTACTTAGAGATTCAATTCAATATTTTGTTTGACCTTAATTGTTAATGTTATGTACTAATTACTTATCTTTCTTTTTTATAGGCAATTAAAAAGTTAAATAGAGAAGAAAACCAATTTGATCCAATAAGTTTAGATAATTTTGATATATTAGAGGAGTGAATTATGGAAGATTAGGAAGAAAATGCACTCTTAACCGAAAAAGACAGTGCATGAATTAATTTGGAAGGAGCGCTTTTGAAGCATAAGGTGGTGAAAATCTTAAGCAAGGAGAAGATGAAGATTATTTGGTTAATGATCCTTATTATAATATGTAAATGTAAATGTAAATGCATTTCATTTTTTGCTTCAAAATATGTAATTCTTTTTCAATTGTTGAATGGTGAATGATGAATATGTACTAAACTTTGCAATTATAAGATTTTTCCTATTTTTTTGACAACAAACAACAACAACAACTAAGCCTTTTCCCATACTAGATGGGGTTGGGTACATGGATTCTTTGTTTCCACAGAGCCCTATCATAATTTGTAGAATCCATGATAAATAAATCCGACGGTTTTATCTAGGTTGTCTATTGGAAGCCTAACGCAACCCTCCTCCTTTATCCAGGCTTGGGACCGGCCATGCAAGGGTGATCCCTTACATGAGTGGAGTTAGAAGAATTACATAAACTACGACATAATAAAAATAGGAAGGAACCTATTAATTTGAACTAATTATAGATGGGTAACCAAAAAGATTGTGAAGCATAAAGATCTCTCCTTTGGGTGGGAAAATGAAAGGTAACAAGAATTTCCATTTTGGCAAATTTTCTTGTTCTCAACTGCTGACGACCACAATAAATTAATTACATGAAGATGAATTCATTAGAGAGCTAGTGCCTCAGTTTTTCTTGACTCAGTTCAGAATTTTGAAAGTATGATGAGCAAAGTTGCAGGTTTAGCAAATTTGGTGGGAACTCAATGAGCGTAGATGCCAAATCAAAAGATCAAAAATTTTAAATATCAACAAACCCAAAACTAACACTTCAATTAGCCATGGAAACTATAAACAGCACCAAGGCAATACTTCATAAGTATAAGCATCAATTGGTAGATTCACATATGACAACTATTGACATATAGTATGCAAATGTGACCATACGAAGGATATCAAACAGAAGATTGTGCATTCTCCTAATAAAGATGGCCTTTAAAGCACTTTGTCTTACAAGACACTCCCTTTTATGTACAGGAAACTTAAAAACGTCCATTAGGAAATCGTGAAACTTTTATCTATTGATAGATAAATGCACCAAAGTTCTGGACAGCTTTCTTATCTAGATAGAGGCTTTATCATACATCTTGTACAACCCATAGCTGCATATAAATCCATATTTGAGATCTAGATCTGAGTTTGGATCCAGATATCGGTTTCTTTATCAATGTCACATTCAATCAACCTGCACTTATGTTAACATGAGCCCTCATCCCATAAGGATGCCATGTTTCAGTGTCAATCCCAATTTAAAACTTTGCAAGCTATGCAGTCCACGATACAGGCAATCAAAGATGCCAGCTATCAAACATATTAATTAGTCCATTAGCTTCTTGCTTATTAGTCCTCAACAAACTACTAACATGCTCATCATGGCAGATAAAAATATCCACAATGGCACCAGCTCCAATTGTACCGATAATGATTGTCATAGATCATATTACATGTGATGTTGGGCAACCTATGCTGTCATTTTTTCATTGTTCAAGGCATCAACCAATGCTCCTTTCTCAAACCAGAACAACTTTAAACGTTAGGAAAGGTAAGACAAGTTTAACTGAAATACTACTACAAGGTTATGATGAAGGCTTACTTCAGACATTCTTTAATGGATAAATATTACCATCCGTCAAGCCAAAACTAACATGCTTCATTCCAGCATTTGGATCATATATGAATGAGAAAACCAAATAAAACTGAATATCTATAAGGGTAGCTAAACCTGTTGATATTGGTAAATCCGAAGCTTTGAAACATCTGCAATTCTCTTTACCGCTCAACATCCCATATCAGAAGAAAATTCCTGATCAAATTTTCCTGTTTTTTGAATTTTTACTAATTTTTTAATATTAAATTATGATACACTACGATATGTATCGTATCGTGGACCAAAACGATACATGATACGATACACGTTGAACAACATTGGTTAAAAGAGAAAGAGAAAGACTACAAAAGTGATGGAAGAAAACAATAAAAAATGATTTAGCTTATGTTGAGTTAACTGTTATCATGGCACATGATGAAGCTATGTGGAAACAAGGAATCCATGCAGACCCCATCTAGTAGGCTTAGTTGTTGTTGTAGTTAATTGTTATTGTTGATAAGCTCATCATCTGGAGTTCATTGATTTGATGATATTAGTTTTGTCGTGAACAATTATGCTTTGTGATATTGCCAATATGGAAAGCTGATCTCTTATTGATGTTAGCTCATCATCTGCAGTTCATGGATTTTCATGACATTTGTTTTGTTCAGAAGAAATATCCTTTATGATATTGCCAATATGGAAAGCTGATCTCTATCTAAAATGCAAACGTTTCAATGTTTAAGCTTTCTTTTTTCCTTTTCTCAGGACAACTTAGCAGAATTCTACAAGCGTGCATGCAAGATTTTCAGTGTGGAGTCTGAGCCAGTATGTTTATTATTTATTCTTGTATTCCCTTTCGGGTTTATTTGAAGCTTCCAATTTTTTTCTTGATTTTAGTTGACCGTTTGGTCCCTGTAGACCTTTTAGGTAAAAGGTTAAATCATATTTGGTTTTTGTTCTGCTTGATTAGGTGCAGATTTGGGACTTGTCTGGTCAGACTGCTTCATTTTTAACAAATGAGAAAATAAAGGTTCCTAGAGACTTTCAGCGTCAAACAGATCAAGAGGTATTAGTTGGCCATTTAAACAAGTTGATGCCATTACCTGGATAGAAGCTAATTTGTATTCTTGTACATGGTTTTCTGTTATGAAGATACTCTTGGAGCTACAGGTATACAGAATTTCTGAACCTGGGAAAAACAAGAATGAAGGAAAAAAAGAAGATCAGACTGTGCAGCGTTCTCGAACAGGATCTTCTGCAAGTAATGGTTCATTGGCTAGTAATGGCAGCACATGCAAAATGGAAATAGATAACACCTCAGCAAACTCCTTCATTTCAATAATGGGTGGGAGCAATGGGAGACCTGTTTCTTTAGGTTTGACAGGATTACAGAACCTTGGCAATACTTGTTTTATGAATAGTGCGATACAATGTTTGGCACATACACCCAAGCTTGTCGAATACTTTCTTGGAGATTATAGTAGAGAAATAAACCAGCATAACCCATTGGGGATGGATGTAAGCTTCCTTCTGTATGCTTTTTTCTTCAGAAGATGATTTCCTTCAATGTTTATATAGGGTTTCTGTTAGTCACAGTGGAATTAGTTTTAGAAGTAAAGTTGAGACTGCATTTTATATGTAAGATCTGTTTCCTTTCAAGCTAAAGGCATATGCTACTTTTTTTTGTCAAACAGGGTGAGCTTGCAGTTGCATTTGGAGAGTTGTTTAGGAAATTATGGGCTCCTGGGAAAGCTCCAGTATCTCCTCAGTTGTTCAAATCCAAACTTGCTCGTTTTGCACCACAATTTAGTGGCTTCAACCAACATGATTCACAGGTTAGTTGATTCTATTGGCACACTTGTTTTGTTGGCTTTTGGATCTATGCTAGTTTCTGACTTGCTATTTCTCCCATCACACATGAAATGCCTAAATTTATTTCTCTGCATCTTATAGGAACTTCTTGCCTTTTTGTTGGATGGACTTCATGAGGATTTGAACCGTGTGAAGCGCAAGCCATATATAGAAGCTAAGGATATTCCAGGTCGGCCAGATGATGAGGTTGCTGATGAGTATTGGGCAAATCACTTGGCACGTAATGACTCCATCATAGTCGATGTTTGCCAAGTGAGTAGATGTGTCAAATAACTTTAATTTATTTATTCATTACTCTCAATCAGACGTGAGGGCTGTTTACAGAGATCCATTTCCTAGCCTTATGAGGACTTTTGAAGTTTAACTGAATGTCTGCAAACTTATTCAATAATATCTTCTATGCCTATGAATATCCAAAAATATTGTTTGGTAACATTTTGAGGAGGTTTTGGAATGGATAATGCAGTGTCATGAATTTTCAGAAAGCCCTTCAAGTGAAGCTTTCATTCCATTTTAGATCCCACACTTACCCAATTACTTACACTTCAATTTGTAAAACACTCTGGATTTACTTTTATCTTGCATTATTTTTGTGGTAGACCCTCATGAATGACAGCTGGTTGTTTAAATCAACAGGGTCAATACAGGTCAACACTGGTGTGCCCTGTATGCAATAAGGTCTCTGTTACATTCGATCCATTTATGTACCTATCTTTGCCACTACCTTTTACCACTACAAGGACAATGATGGTCACCGTTTTTAGCACTGATGGTTTGTCACTCCCAAATTCTTATACTGTGAGCGTTCCAAAATTTGGGAAGAGCAGTGATCTCATTCAGGCTGCGAGCGCTGCTTGTGCATTGAGGGATGATGAAAAGCTTCTAATGGCTGAGGTATACAGTAATATGGTGTGTATTCTTGTGCATGTGTTCGTGTGTGCTATTTCTGCATGGAATGGTTAGGACTATCAACTTCACATCTTTAAATCTTTTCTTTTTTGATTTTTATCCAGATTTACAATCATAGAATTATTCGTTACCTGGAGGAGCCTTCTGATTCACTTACATTGATTAGAGATGATGATCGACTTGTAGCATACAGGATTTCAAAAGATTCCGAGAAACATCTTACTGTGGTATTCATGCATCAGCGCATAGATAGGTACATTACATCTTCCCTAAAATGCCGACTTTCTTTTGTAGGCAGTTCTTGTTATTAGGGACAAGCACTCTGTAATTCATTGTTCACTAACAGCATGTTCAAAGTTTTTGTTGTGCAAGTCCTTTGGACAATCTCTTTTTTCTAATAATATTTCATTAAGACAATATCCTTTTTGTTTCTTTGATTTTATTACGTCCACTTATTCTCTTTCTTCTTTTAAGCTAATTAGTTTATTTTAACTATTTACATATGAAGGAAAATGTTAATAATGTAAATTTCGGCTTTTGCAATAATTGAATGTGGAAACCTAAAGTTGGACTACAGGAAAAGATTGTGCTTCAAACTTGATGTTTGATGTCTTGCCAATGGATCCAAGAAACACCATAAGGAATTGATTCTCAAAATCTGCATAGGGTAAATATCATATGATATGGTACAATATGTTGCTTATCAGCATGTTTAATGAGAAAAAAATCATAAAAGTTCAAAAAAATCACAACAACAACAACAACAACAACTACTAAGCCTTTTCCCATACTAGATGGGGTCGGCTACATATCCATGTAAGTCGTCATTTTAGGTACATCTTCCCTAAAATGCCGACTTTCTTTTGTAGGCAGTTCTTGTTATTAGGGACAAGCACTCTGTAATTCATTGTTCACTAACAGCATGTTCAAAGTTTTTGTTGTGCAAGTCCTTTGGACAATCTCTTTTTTCTAATAATATTTCATTAAGATAATATCATTTTTGGTACTTTGATTTTATTACGTCCACTTATTCTCTTTCTTCTTTTAAGCTAATTAGTTTTCAAAAAAGTCACAAAAAACAAAAAAATTAAAATTAATCAACAAAAGATAAGAAATTGTTAGAAAACACCATTAACATTAAACACAATCAAAATAATAAGTAGTTAATAAGTAATGAGCATTGACAATTTGGCATTTCACAAAATCACAATCAATAACTATAAGATTAAGAAAGTTAAACTACATAGTACAAACCGAAACTAACATGTCTCAATTGTTCAAGAGAGAAAGTAGAGATTACACTGTTATAATTTACGAAGTTCAAAGTTTAATTTCATTCTACAAAATGTGGATCATAATCAACGAATGCATCATAAGCATCATAGTCAGGGTCACCAACATTATCATGTCACTACCATCATCGTCTGCCTCCTCCATAATAGGTTCCTCTAATCCAACGCTTTCCATATCAGTTATCTCCTTTGAAGCCATAGTCAATATAATGCTTGGTTGAGCTCCACGAGTCATATGCCGGAGGAAAAAAAAGTATCTACAGTGCATTGATTCTATCTCCTCTACCACCCCTCATAGTCATTAGGTGAGAAAGGGTTCACAATGGAATAAGAAGCAATTCCATTGCTAATGTCATTAGAACCTACACTCTTTCCCTTATCTTGCCGTCTCTTTGTTTCCTAAGTTGTCTTCTCAACCATATGCGCTTCTTTCTTATATATCTTTCGAGAAACATCTTTAAACTGGTAAGGTATATCCCGATTCACAACCGCCTATTTATGCTCTCTCATAATCCTTTTCTCTTTTATATCCTCCAAACTTACTTCATTTCATACTTTACGGCTTCATATGCCCGATTACAAGTACTTGCATCTCTTTCTCTTTTGGTTCCCATAAGATGGTGTTTCATACGATAAATACTTTCATGCTAAACCTCATTACAAAACATGCACCTACTACTTCATATATTGGACTGCAGTACTTCCATGCTTGATCGGACCGATTGAGTGTCATCAAGTCAAATAGAAATAAACTACAACAAGGAAAAGGCTTTGGAAATGTAAGGGAGCTCGAAATCTATGAAAGGCCTAATTTTTAAGTCGAAAAATTGGATGAGAAAGGATTAGAGATGAAAAGAATAGAGTATGCTACGAATTTCACAAAAGCCGTATAAATTTTCATGAGATTGAGAGAAAATCTCGTGATAGAAGATAGGGAAAGGGTTTGATAGTAAAGACGGGCAGTAAGGAAGCCCTTAGAGCAAGTAAAACACCTGAGAAAACCCACGGTTTTTGTATTTTAATAGTAAAAAGAAATCGGCTTTGACTCGTACGATACAATCCAATATAGTCCGATAACCTTTCAAATACGATATATGTATCATGTTGTTCTAGTATCCAATATACGATAAACTCATATCAGATTGTACGACACGATACAATTTTTACAACCTTGATTAAAATCATCCTTATAGTGGTTCAATTCTTGAAATGCTATTAGGTTGGAAGGGTATTAACTTTGCTTGTTTCCTTAATGTTAGGGGTGAAAATTATTGGAATCTATCCGTAGTTTAATTCGATAGTTCTCCTATGTCGACAAGAGTGAGTTGCTGAGGAGTGCTGAGGAGTTGATTAATCATATCAGGCAGTTTACAATCATCTAAGTGATACTCATTAGTTCCTTTACCATATAAGTAGGAGATCTAGCTATAGGCTATTAAGTAAACTATTTTCCTTTTCTTATTGATAAACAAGAATAGGTTCGTAAAGTTATCAACTTATTTTAGTGAAACAACAACAACAACTAAGCCTTTTCCCATACTAGACAGGGTCGGCTACATGGATTCTTTGTTTCCACAAAGCCCTATCATATGCCATGTTAGCAGTTAACTCACAACAAGCTAGATCATTCTTTATTGTTTCATTCCAACACTTTTGTGGTCGTCCTCTACCTCTTTTAATACTTTCAAAATCTAGTTTTTCATACCTTCTTACAGGTTCTTCTTTCTATATGTCCAAACCATCTTAAACGATATTCTCTCATTTTATCCTCTATTAGTGCCACTCCTAATTTGTTTTTAATAACCTCATCATGTATAGAGTCTTTTCTTGTATGACCACTCATCCATCTCAACATCTTCGTGTCTGTCAAACATCTTTTGTACATGTTGATGATTTACTACCCAACACTCAGAACCATAAAACATGGCAGGTCTAATTGTTCTATAATATTTACCTTTTAACTTTAGTGGTATCTTATTATCACAAAAAATACCAGATGCTCCTCTCCATTTTAACCAACCAACATTAATTCTATACGTAACATCTCCATCAATTCTTTCATCACTCTGAAAAATTGACCCTAGATATTTAAAACTTTCCTTTTGGAGGATGAAATGTGTACCAATTTTAATTTCGATGTCCTCTGAAGTAACCAAATGATAAAAAACTTACATTCCATATATTCGGTCTTAGTTCTACTAAGTCAAAAGCTTTTACTTTCTAATGTTTCTCTCTATAGTTCCAATTTTTTATTAACTTTTTCCTTAGACTCCTCTACTAACACAATGTCATCTGCAAATAACATTCACCAAGGTACTTCATCTGGAATATATTTTGTTAAATCATCAATCACCATTATAAATAAGTATGGACTTAAAGTTGATCCTTGATGTAACCTAATATTAACTTCAAAGAAGTCTGTCATTCCTTCACGAGTCCTCACACATGTTGTTTTACCAACATACATGTCTCTTATAAGGTTTATGTATGTCAATAGGATACCTCTTTTTTCCAAGGTTCTTCAAAGAACTTCCCTCAGTACCCTATCATAAGCTTTTTCTAGATCAATAAATATCATGTGAAGGTCTTTCTTTTTTGTTCTAAAATGTTCCATAAGACGTATCAAAAGGTGAATCACTTAAAGAGTAGATCTACCTGGCATGAATCCAAATCGGTTCTCTGTTGTACTCGATACTTCTCTTAACGTACGTTCGATAGTTCTTTCTCATAATTTCATGGTATGGCTCATAATTCGCACAATTCTGAATGTCTGTCTTGTTCTGGTATATGGGTATAAGTGTACTCGCTCTCCATTTCTCGGGCATCTTTTGGTTTCTCCATATTTTATTAAATAGTCTTGTAAGCAAGTGATTCCTGTTTCTCCTAGGATTTTCCAAACTTCTATAGGAATATTGTCTGGTCCTATATGTTTAAGAGCCTCTTTGACTTCATTCTTTTGAATACGTCGGTAGAAATTATGGTTTATATACTTTTTTGATTTTGCTAACCCTCCTAACTAATACTAATATCATTATTTTCATTAAAAAGCTTATAAAATTAGTTTTTTCATTTATTTTTTATATTATCATTTGTCATTATAATTTTCTCTTCCTCGTCTTTGATGCATCTAACAAAATTAAGATCCTTAGTTTTCTTATCTCTAGCTCTAGCTATCCTAAAAATATATCTTTCACCTTCTTTTGAGTTGAGTTTTTTATATAAATCCTTCCAAATTTTAGTTTTTGCTTCACTGACGGCCTTTTTCGCTTCTTTCTTTACTTTCTTATAAGCCTCTAAAGTTTCACTAGTTTTTTTAACATAATGTAATTTGTAACATGCCCCCTTTGCCTTGATTTTATTTTGTTCTACTTTATTCTACCACCAAGCTTCTGTTTGTGCCGGTACACCTCCCGTAGATTCACCTAACACATCTTTCATCACTTTTCTAATATGTATAGTTATATTATTCCACATATCAAAAAGTGTATCAACATAATTCCAAGTATTTCCTTGAAGGAGTTTCTGTTTAAATATGCCTTTCTTGCTTTTGAGGTTTCACCATTTACTCTGAATAGCTCGATGCACTCTTTTCTACTTTGTCCACTTTTTTACCTCTTAATCGATAACTAAAAGTTCATGTTGGGTGGTTAAGCTTTTTCCTTGAATTACCTTGCAATCTTTCCAACATGCTCTATCTTTTTTCCTATAAATAAAATAATCAATTTGTGTTTGTGATAAGCTATAAGTAATTAAATATTCATCTCGTTTTTTGAAGATTGTATTGACTATAAAGAGATTAAATGCCATAGCAAAATTTAAAATCTCCTTACCTTCCTCGTTTATATCTCGAAAACCAAAGTTTCAATGAATACCTTGATATCCTAATGCCTCTTTACCAACGTATCCATTTAAGTCTCCTAAACAAATCATCTCCCTTTGTGGAATTCTTTGAATCACCTTATCTAACTCCTCGCCAAAAGTTGTCTTTATACTAACTTCTAGTCCTACTTGGGGTGCATAAGTACAAACTATATTCAAAACCTCTGCTCCTAACACTAATTTCAACATCATGATTCAATCACCATATCGTTGTATGGCTACTACACTATCCTTTAAATCTTTATTTATGATAATATCAACTCCGTTTCGAGCCTTTTCCTTACCCGAGTAACATAATTTAAAACATGTATCCTCAATTTTCTTTGCTTTTACTTCAACCCACTTTGTCTTTTCTAAGCATAGGATATGAATCTTTTTCCAAATCATAATATCTACCACCTTCATTAGCTTATCATACAATGGTCCGATATTCGAAGAACCAGTACGAATCTTATTATCTAGGACTAACTTCCTTACCCCTGCATCCATTTATATTGAAAATACGGAGACCCTCTCTTTAATTTATTTACTACATTCAGGCAGCAATGTAGCGGGACTAATTTCTTTACACACACCCGTCCATGACGTGAGAACCCCTCTACAATTGATTGACTACGTTTGGGTGAAAATATAGTGGCCCTTGCTTACTTTTCATTGTATTTGGGTTCCGTAGCGCGTCGCTAAGAGGGGATGCCCCAATATAATGCTCATAACTTGTGTAATCCATAGTATAAAAATCCGACAAAGTTTTACCTTGGCTGTCAAAAGACTAACGCAACCCTCCTCCTTTATCCGGGCTTAGGACCGGCCATGCATGCAAGGAGATCCCTTACATGGGCGGAGTTAACTTATTTTAGTGAAAGAATATTATAAATCTAAAGTGGAAAATAGTTGTAGCAGTGTTTAAAATATTTAACATATGAAGTTGGATATTCCAGGTTTGACCCTGTGTAGCGGTAACTAAATTGATCAGGTCAACGTAATGGACTTTACAAGTCTGCTCTTTCACAGCCACTGCTCGGGAACACTAATAAATGAGAAAAGAAGTGACATTGTGTTGGGAAACGGGTTCCACATCATTGGCTGAAAATTTGCACTGATTTGGCTGATGTTAGTCAAGCACATTAATATTCAATCAGAATGCTGATATTGAAAATCTGGAAGTTGTAGGTGTGGTTCTTGTACTTGGAAGTAGAAAATGGCGCTTAATTGGCTTCTCTAAAATGGTCATTACCTCCTTTGCTGCACGTTAATGAACTTGGCAAATTTGACGTCTACCAAATTACAAATCCTCCTTTTTTTTCTTCTTGTTTGGATCCCCCTAATAAGCTACTGTTTTCTCAGGCACTACATTACTGGTCAAGTTACATCCGGTTGGAAATCATTTGGCATCCCTCTCATGACATGGACACCTGGTGTTGTTAACGGGTCTGATATTCATAGTCTTTTCCAGAGCTTGATGGTGTCCTTTCTGAAGTCTAAGGAAGATCCAGTTCATCAAGTTGATGATGATGACAATGATAGATGTCAGAATGGTACTGGGTCCAGTGAAACCGTCAATTCAGTGATAGATAGTAATGATCCAAACAAGAGATCTGTTGATAGTCCTTGTTTCCGATTTCTCCTGTCAGACGAAAAGGGTATATCCAATGATATTAATCTTGACATGGATAGCCCAGTTCCAGTTACAAACACAAGCAGACGGTTGCATGTTCTTGTGTGCTGGCCGGAGACATTGATTTCCCAGTATGATATCAACTATCTTAGCAATCTTCCTGAAGTATACAAGGCTGTACTATTCACGAAAAGACTCCCTGAGTCTGTTTCTCTGTATGCTTGTCTTGAAGCTTTCTTAAGGGAGGAGCCTTTAGGACCAGATGACATGTGGTGAGTAGGCCCATGATGCTTTGTTTCAAATTTTTTATTGTCAGATCCAAGGGAAGAATATCTGTTTACGTTATGCTAGGCATCCAGAAGTGCTTAAGCTCTTTCTAAGTATGAAAATGGTTACAGTTGGTTGGATACAAATTCAGTGGCTTTTCCTTGCAGGTACTGTCCAAGTTGTAAGATGCATAGGCAAGCTAGCAAAAAGTTGGACCTTTGGAGGTTGCCTGAGGTTCTTGTAATTCATCTTAAGAGGTTCTCATATAGTCGGTTCATGAAGAACAAGCTGGAGACTTTTGTAGATTTTCCAATTCATGATATGGATTTATCACGTTATATTGCAAAGAAATCTGAACAAGCTTATTGTTACAAGCTATATGCAGTGAGTAACCACTATGGAGGCATGGGGGGTGGTCATTACACTGCATACATTCATGTAAGTGGTACTTTCTTTTGTTCTTGGTTTTCCTCTTCTGGTTTTTGATGTCAAGATGTAATCAAGGTCGATGCTGAAGTTGGCATTCAGACTGGATACATCTTCAATGAGAAACTTATCATGTGAAGTCTACTGCCTGCAATCTACAAAAGTAACTCAATTGTGCATGTGGGCTTGTATGCACGAGTGAGCTTCTTGCCTTCTAATCCATTGAATCGAGATGCAAGATCTATCAATCTAGTGACACAAAGATGGCTCCACAGTTGGTTTGCTAGGTATTGCACTGTGGCATAAAGATACGCTTAGCATTTTCCCTTTTCTAGGGAGTTCACGTGTTTTTCTTGAACAAAGAGAATTTGGAAATAACAGTGTGCAGTTTTTGAAGCTTGTTGAATCACACATCATGTGGCATGAGCATGGAGCTCTAATCAAAACCTACAGATGTTCTTAA
Organism: Brasenia schreberi; assembly: GCA_036023115.1. Lineage (NCBI taxonomy): Eukaryota > Viridiplantae > Streptophyta > Magnoliopsida > Nymphaeales > Cabombaceae > Brasenia > Brasenia schreberi. The sequence continues at coordinate 2,387,517 of JAYKKT010000068.1, forward strand.
TTTTTAATGTCCGATCTATATTTGCATATTGCATGTTCAATTTTTTAAGAAATGCTTTGGTGAGCAGCTTCTTTGGCGTAAAACCATATGCTTTGTGATCAAACGTTTTTATACATTTTTGAACCATTGAGCTTTGGTTCAACTTTGTTTGTAGGGGCATCCGAACATTGTCAATGAATTTGGTGAGCCATGTATTGTATACATCATATTGGAGAGAAAATATGAAGAAACAAGTGTTTTTCACCAATGGGTTTGATGCACATGAGAAACGGTTGGTTTTCACTAAGGGGTTTGGTGATGCGTGCGGGCACAATTTTTTTTTTTGGTTTTGGGTGTATGGATGTGTATGTGTTGGACAACATATTGTGCTGTGGTCACTTGTTTGTATGGAACTAATTACCACATTGTTTGATCTAACTGTGTTAAGTATGGGATGTGGTCTGTCCGTATGTAGCTTTAACAAGTGGCACTTGTTCTTGTCATTCTCTGCATGTCGTTTGCACATAACGTTGAACCTAATTAGACATATCAACACTAAGCGTGGTCTATTATGCTCCATTAAATTGTGACGACATGCCAAGCGTGTGAAGCGAATGCCTTGGCAAATGTCAGCTTTTATTTACCTTTTGTTTTCTTTGTAGGCATTTTTGTGCATGCAGTCAATACCTTGATATATTGGTCTTGTTCATCATATATTTTATGTTTTGTCATTCATGTTGAATCTTTAGTAATGCTGTTCTTCACATAGTGTAATCAATGCCTTGTTATTAATAACAAATTGATAATGCAGGTAGTTTAAAACTTAACCTAAAAGAACATGTTCAAGTCATCTTTGGCACGTGAAACTCCAGCAAATAAACGGTGCTAAACATGACCCAAGGGTCACTCTTTGCTTTTGGTGATTAAACAAAGTGCATTGCCTTTAAACCACTGAATACCATGCTGAGAGAGAGAGAGAGAGAGAGAGAGAGAGAGAGAGAGAGAGAGAGAGAGAGAGAGAGAGAGAGAGAGAGAGAGAGAGAGAGAGAGAGAGAGAGAGAGAGAGAGAGAGAGAGAGAGAGAGAGTAATTTTCTTCAGGATGCATAATTGAAAAAACAAGACTTGTATCTTTTGACAGTAGTCAAAATACTAGTCTCCAATGTCTCTAACATGCAACAGAAAGTTGCTGGTAACCATCCTTACTCTAGTGTCACCGATGCACATCAAACGCCACTCCCTTGACCTTACAACATGGTGGATGACATGTTGTAGTGATGATGCGATTTAAGGGTGAAGAGCTTTTTACACGGTCAATTTTCAGCCTGCAATTGACATATAGGGGATGGGCAGGAATAACCTTCTAAATTTCCCTTAAAATTGATCTTTCCTTTTCCTTCATGCCTGTTTTCCTACTAACGTGCAATCTGAGGTGACTCTTTTGTGTTATTTGACAGCATCCTGGAGAGAATCATTGGTATGACTTTGATGATAGCCACGTTTCATCAATTTCCGAAGAGAAAGTAAGAACATCGGCTGCATATGTACTTTTCTACAGAAGAGTCACAGTCAACCACCCAGAGACGTAGTTCCGTTTTAACTTGTTTCTGAGGAACTGAGCAATTTTTCCCCGCCGAATGTGTCGGGCCACGATCATCAAGCTGATTAACTTCCTTATGGCTAGTGATTATGACAACATTCTTTGATGATCTGATTCCTTTAGATGGTTGATTGGCAGTGGTAGATAACATTGACAACTGGAGTTGTGTGCACAGCATGGTCACGGAATTGTTGTTAATGCTGACCACCGGAGGGAAGGTTTTCTATTCTACTAATACCTTCATCATGTGATCTTTCATACGAGGAGCTGTTAACAGGTTGTCGTTATTTTGTACTTCTGGAGTAATGATTAGATATTGTAGCGATTGAAATCATATAATATTACAAAGAACTTTGGGTTTTGTTGTTTGGTGCCTTTGTACTGGTTGTGGCCTTTGGAGACCTTTTATTTTCTCGAGTTCTGTAAAAGAACTTCCACGATAAAATATCTTTTGTTGAATATAAATTTATGCCTGCTTTGAACTGATAAGAGCCTAACATGACAGGAAAGAACCAAATGTCCGAAAGCAAAGCCTGTTTTACTGCTAGAAGCCTAATGTTTGAGAAAGTTTTCCTTGCTGTAGAGATGCTGCAGCCCAAAACTGCCATTGGCGGCCTCAAGCCTGGATGAGAAGGGGAAGGGATAGCTTTAGGTAGTTGGCAGCTAGCATAAAACTCGTTTGATTTTTTTTATATGGGCTTTTAGAAATTATGAGAACTTTGTGGGGTATCTGCTCAAAGCGGCACATTGTAAGGTTTGAGTACAGTTGAAGTTCAAGTAGGTCCTGTGCGTCTTTGCTCAAATGTAGTGAACAAACGGTTGTTTATCAGAGACGGATGGCGGGGTAAAGAAGTTGATAATTTTCTCTTTGATTACATTCCTCAGTTTTTTAATGTAGCTCATAGTGAGGTTCGTTTTAGTATGGATAGGTGCAGGTATAGAGGTTGATTTAAGAAAATAAAATCTGAATTGATTCAGAAATATAAGTACATTGATTGACAAATTAATGGACATCAGCTGTCGTGAATAGAAGAAAGATGCGCGCGTTTATAAGAAACATAATGGGTTGAGAAAAAGCCAATCAGGTTGATTAAAAGCCTTAAGGAAAAACATCCAAATTACATGATGCTTTGGCTCAAAATATCATCAAGGATTTCACTTTCAAAGACTTCTTGGGTTACATTAATGAAATCGTTGAAGAGCCCAACTTGAAGAATTCAATGGAGATGCTGAAAAAGCGGTCAACTGCTGGCCAAAAGGATAAGGATTCGAAAACGGACAATGCCAGGTGTTAGCCTCTCGATTCCACCAGATGCAGGGGAGTTCGACCGTGGGGGTGTGCATATGGCTTCGGCCTCACTTTAACAGAAAAAGAAAACAAAAAGAACCACACACACACACTAGCCAAATAGTAGCCTTCTGAACTGAGAAATTTATTTGGATGGTTTGTGGATAACTCTGCATACCCACCAAAATTCATGCCTCTACTGGGTTTGTATATAGACTAAGATCAATATGGGATGAAGGTTCTCTGTAACTGAATTTGGATATAGATCTGTACGAGTCCTGCCCGTGTTGACACAACGATTGTCCGATGTCTGGGACCTGGCAAATGAACCAAACTGCTCATGGATCGGCACAGTTCAACTCAGCTCATGAAGAGCCGACTGCAAGCTAATTCCGTTCTTCCTGCATGTTGCCCATCATTCTGGGCAGAGATCACTGCCGCAAGGAGCATCGAGACTAATCACATGAAAGTAGGCGAAATCATTAGATTCTTGGGATAGATTGATATATTGTACATGTTTAAGAACATGCCTTTATAATGTGCACATGTAAACTTGCTGCGTATGTACATTGTAAACCTTCAAATAAAGCAATGCAGTATTCATATTTTGTAATGTATGACTTAATTTATATTGGTATGTGTTATACCTTATTAATTTACTGTTATGTATTATGTATGCTCAGGTTATACAAATGACTAGAAATTTTAAAATTTTGAATGAAATAGCCAAATGAAGGTTCATATAAGAACATTTTCTAGTTGTTCTATATCCAAATAAAATGTTGGAAAAACTATTTTGACTCTTTTGCAAATTGATTTTAAGCCGCCTTATTCCGACCATCATTGTCATTTACATCTGTTGTGAACAGTAGGAATAAAACTTATTTAGACCAAGACTCTGCTTTTTGAACGGTTGTTAGACGTTACAATACCGGCAAATTCCGGTTGCTCGGTACAGTGAGAACATGTGAGAGACAATCGGAATAGGAATTATTTTGATCCTCTTCGGCAGGAAATACCCTGACTATTATGAGATTCAGAATATCCTTTTTCTACTAAAAATATTGCGACTGTGTCTTTGCACTCATCCAGACAGACGGTTATGTCCACCACAGTCCGAATTCCTTTTTTCGGCTCTTTAAGACAGTTGGAATATGCAGAACAATACGGTCAAAATTGCACCCTATTATAGAGGTGAGTAAATTTCAGTCTTTTTAAGTCGATCTTGAATAGCTCGGTAAGCAACTAGGCTCACTTTCACCCTTAATAAGCAAGGGAAATTTGTAACTAAAAAGTCTCTCTCTCTCTCTCTCTCTATATATATATATATATGTGCATGTGTGTAAATATCTATTTGTGTATATATGTGTTTGTGAGTATAGAGATAGAATTTAGATTTAGAGAACCACAAGGAATCCATCACTGTCAGTTTGACCTTTGAGATGGATAGTTCATGTGATAAAATATGGTGCATTAAATGTAAAGTATAAAAATAAAATGATACTTTTAATTCAAATCTCAATCATTGATCATGTCAACTGAACGGTAGAAATGATGGATTCCTTGTGGTTCTCAATTTTTTTTAGTTCCTTAAATCTACACTCTATATGTATATAAACATATACATATATAGGAAAATTGGATTATGTTCACTCATTGCTTTTGGGTGGCATAAGTATAATTATAAAATTTTTAAGGGACTTCGACAAAGCACAAAGGGTACACTCATGCCACCCAAAAACAATGGGTGGGCATGAGTGTGCAAGTGTCAGTGTGGATAATATCCAATCACTCTCTCACTAGATGGGGTTGGCTAAATGAATTGTTTGTTTCTATAAAGCTTGATCATGTACCATGCAAACAGCTAACTCAACATAAGTGAAATCATTCTTTATTCTTACTTCTAACACTTTTGTGGTTTCATCTTTCTCTTTTAATAATTTTACAATCTAATTTCTCATACATTCTTATCAGAGCTTCCTTTGATTGTCTTTTTATATATTCAAATAATCTCAAATGATTTTCTCTCATTTTGTAATCTATTGGTGATACTTCTATTTTGTTTCTAATAACCTCATTACATATACAATCTTTTCTTGTATGATCACTATTTCACTTCAACATCTTTATTTCTTCTATGGAAATCTTTTGTACATGTTGATAATTAACTCCCCAACATTCAAAACTATAAAGTATAGCAAATCGAATTGTTTCTTTATAATATTTACCTTTCAACTTTATTAGTATCTTTTGTCACATAAAATACCTAAAGCACCTCTCCATTTTAACCAATTTGCATTAATTTTGGGTAACATCTCTATTAAATTTTCTATCACATTGTCACATAAAATACCTTATGCATCTCTCTATTTTAACCAATTTGCATTAATTATGTGTAACATCTCCATTAAATTTCCATCACTTTGAAAAATTGACCTTGCATATTTAGATTTTTTCTTATAGAGATACAATGTGTTTAAGATTAATTTCTATATTATTTAAAGTAATCAAATAATCAAACTTGCATTCCATATATTTTGTCTTTGTTCTATTAAGTTGAAAACATTTAATTTCTAATGTTTCTCTTCGTAGTTCCAATTTTCTATTAACTTTCTCCTTACACTCATCTACTAATACAATGTCATCTACAAATAACATACACTAAGGAACTTTATCTTCAATATGTTTTCTTAGCTCGTCAATTACCAATACAAATAAATATCGACTTAAAGCTAAACTTTGATGTAATACAATATTAACCTTAAAGAATTTTTTTATTCCTTTATGAGTATTAACATATGTTTGTATACTATCATACATGTCTCTTATAAGATTCATGTATTTCAATACGATGCCTTTCTTTTTCAAAGTTCCACAAAAAATATCTTTTGGCATTCTGTAGTAAGCTTTTTATAAATCAATAAATATCATGTCAATGTTATTTTTTTGCTCTAAAATATTTTATAGGACGTCTCAATAGATAGATAGCCTCAAGAGTAGATCTTTCTCACATGAATTCAAATTGATTCTCTATTGCACACGATATTCGTTTCAACCTATATTCAATAATTCTTTTCTCATAATTTTATAATATGGCTCATTAACTTAATACATCAATAATTTACATAATTTTGAATATTTTTCTTATTTTATATATAAGTATAATTATATTCTTCCTCCATTCCTTAGACATCTTTTGATTTTTTATATTTCATTAAATAATCTTGTAAGCCAAGTAATACCGTCTCTTCTAGGATTTCCATATTTCTATAAAAATATTGTCTGGTCTTATAGATTTACCAACTCTCATGTCTCTTTGTCTCTATTCTTTTGATTACATGGATAAAAAATTCAGTTTATATACTTTTCTAATTTGGTTAGCTCTCCTAAACTAATATTAACATCTATATTTTCATTAAAAAGCTTATGAAAATAAATTTTTATCTATTTTTTATATCATCAATTGTCATTAGAATCTTCTCATCCTTGTCTTTGATGCATCTAATAGAAGTAATGTTCTTAGTTTTCTTATCTCTAGTCTTAACAATTCTAAAAATATCTCTTTCGCCTTCTTGTGAGTTGAGTTTTTCATATAAATTTTTCTAAATTTTAGCAGTTTCTTCACTAACAATCATTTTTGCTTTCTTATATGCCCCCAAGTTTCATTAGTTTTGTTGGCATAATGCAAGTCGCAACATGCCCTCTTTATCTTGATCTTATCTTGCATAACTTTACTCTACTACGAAGCTTCCTCTTATTCCAGTATACCTCTCTTAGATTTACATAACATATCTTTTGCTACTTTTCTAATATGCTTAGCCATATTGTTTCATATATGAGAAGATATACATACATAATTCTAAACATTTTCTTCAAGAACTTTCTATTTAAATAGATTTGCTTTTTCATTTTTGAGGTTTCATCATTTAGTCCGAGTAGCACTATGTATTATTTGCTTCTTTGTCCACTTTTTTACTTACAAATCCATAACTAAAAGTCGATGTTAGTTAAGTTTTTTCCTTGAATTACTTGTAATCCTTAAAACACAATGTATCTTTTCTCCTACATGAAGAATTGTGTTTGTGACAAGTCACTCTTATAAGTAACTAAATATTTATCTTGTTTTATGAAAATTGTATTGGGTAAAAAGAAATTATATGTCATAGAAAAATTTAAAATTTTCTTACCTTCCTCGTTTAAATCTCCAAACCCATACTTGTTATCAATGCCTTGATATGCTAATGCCTCTTTATTGACATGTTTATTTAGATCTCCTCTTATACAAATCATCTCTTATTGTGAAATCTTTTGAATTAGCTTATCTAACTATATGCTATTTTTTAGTCCTACTTAGGGTGCATAAGCACAAACTAAATTTAAAGCCTCTACTCCTAATACTAATTTCACTATTATAATTAAGTCAGCATGTCATTGTATGTCTACTACACTATCCTTTTAAATCTTTATTTATAATAATATTAACTCCATTTCAAATATTTTCTTTTACTAAGTATAATAATTTAAAACATGTGTTCTCAATCTCCTTTGTTTTTTCTCCAACTTACTTTATTTCATATAAACATAGAATATGATTTTTTTCTCTTAATCATAGTATTTACTATAACTCCGCCCATGTAAGGGATCACCCTTGCATGACCAGTCCCAAGCCCGGATAAAGGAGGAGGGTTATATTAAGCTTCCCACAACCAGCGTAAAACTTTATCGAATTTTTATACCATGGATTACAAAAATTATGAGCATTGCTTTGGGGTGTTCCCATCTAGCGACACATTGTGGAGCTCGAATGTAGTAATAAGTAAGCAAGGGCCACTACATTTTCGCTCAAATATAGTGAATCAATTGCAAAGAGGGTTCCCACATCATGGATGGGTGTGAGTAAAGAAATTAGTCCCTCTACATTGTCGCCGGAATGTAGTGAATAATTTACAGAGAGGGTCTCCGCATTTTCAATATGAACGGATGTGGGGGGTAAGGAAGCTAGTACTAGATAATAAGATTCGTATTGGTTCTTGGAATATCGAAACATTATTCGGTAAGCTAATGGAAGTGGTAGATATTATGATTCGGAGAAAGATTCATATCCTATGCTTACAAGAGACAAAGTGGGTTGGAGAAAAAGCAAAGGAGATAGAGGATAAAAGTTTTAAATTATGGTACTCAAGTAAGGAAAAGGCTCGAAACAGAGCTGGTATTATCATAAATAAAGATTTCAAGGATAGTATAGTAAATATATAATAATATAGTGATCGAATCATGACATTGAAATTAGTATTAGGAGCAAAGGTTTTGAATATAGTTTGTGCATCTTCACCCCAAGTAAAACTAGAAGATAGTATAGAGACTACTTTTTGGGAAGAGTTAGATAAGGTGATTCAAAAAATTCCAATAAGGGAGATGATTTGTTTAGGAGGAGACTTAAATGAACATGTCGGTAAAGAGGCATTAGGATATCAAGGGATTCATGAAAACTTTGGTTTTGGGGATATAAATGAGGAAGGTAGGGTAATTTTAAATTTTGCTATGGCATTTGATCTCTTTGTAGTCGATACAATCTTTAAAAAATGAGATGAACATTTAATTACTTATAAGAGTGTCTTATCATAAACACAATTTGATTACTTTATTTATAGAAAAAAAGATAGAGCGTGTTGTAAAGATTGCAAGGTAATTCTAGGAGAAAGCTTAACCACCCAACATCGACTTTTAGTTATGGATTTACAAATAAAAAAAATAGACAAAGAAGAAAAGAGTGGATCGAGCTATTGACACTAAATAGTGGAACCTCAAAAGCGAGAAAGAAGATATATTTAAACAAAAAGCCATTAAAGGAGATGCTTGAAGTTATGTTGGTACACCTTATGATACGTGGAACAATATGGCTATACATATTAGGAAAGTGGCGAAAGATGTATTAGGTGAATTTAAGGGAGGTGTACCGGCACAAAAAGAAGCTTGATGGTGGAGTAAAGTAGTGCAAAATAAAACCAAGCCAAAGAGGGCATGTTACAAATTACATTATGCTAAGAAAACTAGTGAAACTTTAGAGGCTTATATGAAAGCAAAGAAGGAAGCGAAAAAAGGAGTTAGTGAAGTAAAAACTAAAATTTGTGAGGATTTATATAAAAAACTCAACTGAAAAGAGGGTGAAGAGATATTTTTAAGATAGCTAGGGCTAGAGATAAGAAAACTAAAGATCTTAATTCTATCAGATGCATAAAAAACAAGGATAAAAATTTTTTAGTGGTAAATGATGATATAAGAAATAGATGAAAAAACTATTTTTATAAGCTTTTAATGAAAATAAAGATGTTAGTATTAGCTTAGGAGAGTTAGTCAAATAAGAATAGTATATAAACCACAATTTCTACCAACGTATTCAAATGAATGAAGTCAAAGAGACTGTTAAACATATGAAGGGTGGTAAATTTGTAGGACCAAATAATATTTCTATATAGGTTTAGAAAATCCCAGGGGAGACATGAATCACTTGGCTCACAAGACTATTTAATGAAATATGGAGAAACCAAAAGATGCCTAAGGAATGGAGAGCGAGTACACTTATACCCATATATAAGAACAAGGGAGACATTCAGAATTGTGTGAATTATCAGGTATGAAGTTAATGATCCATACTATGAAATTGTGGGAAAGAATTATCGAACGTAGGTTAAGGTAAATATTGAGTACAATAGAGAATCAATTTGGATTCATGTCAGGCAGATCTACTATTGAAGCGATTCACCTTTTGAGACGTCTTATGGAATATTTTAGAGGAAAAAAGAAAAACCTTTACATGATATTTATTTATCTAGAAAAAGCTTATGATAGGGTACCTAGGGAGGTTCTTTGGAGAACCTTGAATTGACATACATAAACCTTATAAGAAACATGTACATGGTGCAAAAATATGTGTGAGGACTCATGAAGGAATGACATACTTCTTTGAAGTTAATATTGAGTTACATCAAGGATCAACTTTAAGTCCATACTTATTTATAATGGTGATTGATGAGTTAACAAAAGATATTCAAGATGAAGTACCTTGGTGTATGTCATTTGCATATGATATTGTGGTAGTGGAGGAGTCCAAGAAAAAAGTTAATAGAAAATTGAAACTATGGAGAGAAACATTAGAAAGTAAAGGCTTCCAACTTAGTAGAACAATGACAGAATATATGAAATGTAAGTTTGATTATTTGGTTACTTCAGAGGACATAAAAATTAAAATTGGCACGCATTGCGTCCTCCAAAAGGAAAGTTTTAAATACCTAGGGTCAATTTTTCAAAGTGATGGAAGAATTGATACAGATGTTACGCATAGAATTAATGCTGGTTGGTTAAAATGGAGAGAAGCATCAAGTATTCTTTGTGATAGAAGATACCATTAAAGTTAAAAAATAAATATTATAGTACAACAATTAGACCTACCATGTTTTATGGTTCTAAGTGTTAGGCAGTTAATCATCAACATGTATAAAAGATGTCTGTGACAGGAATGAAGATGTTGAGATGGATGAGTGGTTATACAAGAAAAGACCGTATACATAATGAGGTTATTAAAAATAAATTATGTGTGACACCAATAGAGGATAAAATGAGAGAATACCGTTTAAGGTGGTTTGTATATATAGAAAGAAGATGAAAAGAAGAACCTGTAAGAAGGTATGAAAAACTAGATTTTGAAAGTATTAAAAGAGGTTGAGGACGACCACAAAAGTGTTGCAAAGAAACAATAAAGAATGATGTAGCTTATTGTGAGTTAGCTGCTAACATGGTACATGATAGGGCTACGTGGAAACAAAGAATCCATGTAGCCGACCCCGTCTAGTATGGGAAAAGGCCTAGTTGTTGTTGTAATCTTAGTATTTACTATCTCTATTAACTTGCTAGTCAATATTCCATATTGCAAGTACAAATACGAATCTTATTATCTAAGACTATCCTTTTAAATCTTTATTTACAATAATATCAACTCCATTTGAATCAATTTCCTTTCCTGAGTACCATAATTTAAAACATGTGTTGTCAATCTCCTTTGTTTTTTCTCCAACTCACTTTATTTCTTATAAACATAGAATGTGAAATTTTCTCCTAATCGTAGTATCTACCACATCCATTAGCTTGCTAGTCAATATTCCGATATTGAAAATTCTAATACGAATCTTATTATCTAGGACGAGTTTCTTTACTATGCTAAGAATACCAAGGCCCTCTCTATAATTTATTAACTACATTCGGATGACAATATAGCGGGACTATCTTCTTTACCCTCACATATTCATGATATAAAAACCCTCTCTGCAATTGATTCACTATATTTGAGTGAAGAGATAAATACCCTTGTTTACTTTACTCTCATATATTCATTCGGGCTTTATAGTGCATCGCTAAGAGGGATGCCCCAATACAATGCTCATAATATCTACAATCCATGATAGATAAATCAACATGTTTTACTCTAACGGTTGAAAGCCTAACACAACCCTCTTCCTTGATTTGGGCTTGGGACTAACGTGTCGGGGTCAAGTTTCTCTCTCTCTCTCTCTCTATATATATATATATATATATATATATATATATATATATATATATATATATATAGAGAGAGAGAGAGAGAGAGAGAGAGAGAGAGAGAGAGAGAGAGAGAGATTATGTGTACACGCTCAACATGCTCAATTTTTTTTACCTTTTTCCTTTTTTGTTCTGCTGTCTTTGTAAGGCTTACTAGGATTTTATCATTTACTTAAATTTAACCCAGTCGACTGAATGTTCCCTTTGTCATTGGCGGCAAATGATTATCTTAATAATTGGTTCGACTTCTCTAAACTTCTCTTTCTGTTAGAAGACTAATCATTCAAGAGATTGAAAAATAACTTGTGAAAGTAAACGCATTGTACTCCAGCGAGCAGCCCCCATAAATCAACGATGTCTTGCACGCAAACGGAACCATTCCATCGTGTTTTCAAAGGTTTGTTGGTTCAAGTGATACCCCTTAAGCAAGGTCTCAAAGTTTGTGTATTGAGAATGGAGAAAACCAGCAACGGCAGACCTTCACCGTTGAACCGCGTTAGGTGAGGTCCTTGTTAATTTGTGGGCTTCTAAGATGCGAGTGGGTAAGGAGGAAAAAGAAAGGCTTTTTGCAAAACCTGGTCCTCTGAAGACCAAGCTACGCGGTGTGTCACGTAAGTGTGGCTTGCTCGTAACAAACCCCACCTGTGCATGCATTATGAAATACCGTTTTGGACCCTGACTGTTGATTCGAACTGGAACTACCCGAATCGGGCTCAGAACTGGAATCGGGTTCGGCTATAGTTCTGTCTTTCCAAGAACAGATCTAGTAATCGGTTGTTCCAAACCGTGCGGAACCGCCACGGCCAGGCCGCTCCACCTGTGCATGCATTTTGAAATTCAAAAACCGAAAAAAAGGGGTCCGGGAGAATTGCCGTCTGCCAGTCAAAGGCTTATGCCTGACAGCCAATGTTGTCAAGCTATCAACCATGGACAAGATCCGATCGGGTTTTATCTACTATATTTTATATTAAAAATTAAAAATACAAAAAAGTTCATTAGTCATTAGTTATTAAAAATCAAAAAAATTTGAAAATTGAGCTAGTGTGAAGACAACATTTATATTTTTGAAAGGTCAACCATTTAAGAAGAGAGTGAGATAAAATTTTGAATGTTGAGACCGGAATGGATTATCTATAAATTGCCTTTTGAGGCCTTCACATCTCACCGGACTCATTTTAAGCTTTGCTCATAACTCACCCAGCTCTTGTCTCTCTATATTTGCTCCCTCACTAATTCTTTGAGATTTTAAATCTTTTTTTTTTTTTATCTCTTTCCGTAGTTTCATAACATTATAACATTCATATTTTCATTTACTTATTTGTCAATTTATCAACCTCTCTTTTTTCATTATGAGTCTTTAATTGTACGACTTTTATATTGATTCAATATTTTTGCTACTGATGATGTTTTTTGCTCTAAAAACAAAAAAAGTTATTCTTAGCATAAGCCAAAGTTGTCGTACTCCTCAAAGACCTTTGTCAATACTGCAATTCTATTTTACTGGTTTCATATTTCTACTCTTATTTCTTTAACCAAGAAACTTACTATGATTTCAAGCATGCAAAAGAGTTGCAGTGCTAGCTATCTTAGTGTTCTGGTATTGCCAAAGACTTAACTACTGTATATAAGGATAATTAAGGGTTCTTCACTGTATCTTGAAGGCGATGTTTGGATTCATTGTTTCTAGAAAGTTTGAATCCAGGGAAGATGAAAAAGCCCCCAAAAAAGTGCTCTATCATACCTTGAAGAAAGTTGCATATTAATTGTTTTGTTGTAGAAGTGTTTTGGTGTTTGCTAGTGGAGATTTTGGTTTTCCAACATTTTGCAGAAAAATGTTGTTTCCTAGTATTTTGATGCAAACACTAATTATTGTTTTTCAATTCAGAAGAAAATGCCAATTTGGTGTGGGATTCTGAAAATATTGATTTCAACTGAAAATTAAATTTGTTGATATAGCGGATACACTACAAAGAAAAGGTTGATCCCATAAAGCATTCCAATTTGCCGATTTCTTCCAATGAGGATGCAGTTTCTTATAGGTTTAAAGTTTGCCAACATTTACAAGAAATTTTAACGATTTCTCCAAAAAAAAGCCGATCTCTCTAGAAAGAGTCGATCTTCATTAAAGCCTAAAAATACCAACATTCTTTAGGTTTTTTCATCTATCATTAGTGATATGAGAACTCTAAGGAAAATGATTTCTGGCTTCATAAATTTGGAGAAGTTTGATGGTGGAAATTTCTTGAGGTGGCACCGGATGATGCACTTTCTCCTAACAATATTGAAGGTGGTCTATATCCTAACCATACCAAGGCTGATGGAAGTGAAAAATGAACCCCTTAAGACGACTCAATTATAACAGAAATAGGACAATGTCATTATATACTCATGGGACACATTCTCTCAATGAAATGTTGGATGGCTTGTTCAATGCTTACCAAGATTCACAAGTGCCATAGAGTTGTGAGAAAAGCTCGAAGCACGGTATATAGCGAAAAACACTATAAGAAATTTTTAGTTACATGTTTTAATAATTACAAAATGATCAGGAAAGATCCATTGTGGAATAATTCTATGAAATTGAGAGGATCTTAAACAATTTTACATGACATAAAATTGAGAGTATAAATTATAATATTCTCTTACATTATAGATAAACTACTCCCTCTTGAAAAGATTTAAAGCATACCCTAAAACACAAGGAGGATATTTCTCTTGAGCAACTTGGAAATCATATTAGGCTTAAAGAAGAATGTCGCAAGCAAGATGTTTCCAAGTACCCACAAGAGAAGATCCATCTTATTGATGATGAAAAAACTATGAAGCCTCAAAGAAGCAAAATTGAGATTTTTATAAATCTTGTTGAAACAACTTTAGTAGTTTTAAACAAAGGAGAAAGAAAGGAAAATACTACTATTGTGGTAAACCTGGTCACCATAAGAGTGAATTTCAATTCTTGAAGAAAGGAAATAAGAAGAATTCTACTTCTTCAAAGGAAAACCTTGTTGCCGATATATTTGAAATTAACTTGGTTGAAGATAATGAGTCATGGTGGGTTGACTCAGGTACTACCCATCATATGTAATGGAATGGGTGCTGCTTAAATAGTCTAAATCAAAGACAAAGAGACTGTGAAACTTAAATTTACATTGGGCAAGGTTTTTATTCATATTGATGTATTATTTATACTAGATATGAAAAAGAATTTAGTTTATGTACTCTTACTTAATAAGTATAGGTTCAAGTATATTGGTGTGTCTTTCTCAATAACACAAGTGTCACACTCCCTCCCTCTCCTAACTCCTTTTTATAACACAAGTGCAAGTTACAAGATGCTAAGACACTAACCATGAACACCACGGATGGAACACTTCCATGCCTTACTGGACTTGGACCCACTACACCAAATCCGCTACATGACTCCAAATTGGATTCAAAAACCAAATATGAAACTCAACCTTAAACCGCTCTAAGACCCAATAAACCTCCCTTCCATTCACTAAGCCTCCTTGGTGTTGGACTCGTCCCCCTCCCATGCGCCGCTTGCCCGACCGTTCTAATCGAGTAATAATCCTCCTCTGCCTATCTCCAAACTCGTCCTCGAGGCCATGTGATAACAATGCACCAAGTCTTAGTACTACCACAAGTCCGTCCTAAGTCATCTTTGGCCCTTCTCTGTCCCATCTCACTAAGTACCAAGTGAGCCATCTTGGGCCGTTTGCACGCATATCATGCACCATGATTTTACCTACTTGATCTATACATTCTCTTACCTCTTTAGGTCTTCATGTACCGGTTTGAGATGGCTCACATGCAGTATAGTGTGGACCTTCAAGCTCTCCAGCAATTGCAACCAATATGCCACCCGTCCAATTCGCTTCATCACCTCGAACAACCTATCAAACATTACTTTATGGCCTCGTGAGCACCTTTATACATTTGTTTCCAAATGTACTCAGGATATGCATCCATACTATCTCTCACATAGAACTCACTCCTGCCTGTGCCAATTTGCAGTAGTGATACAGGCATACATGCATGCTCAAGAGAATACATGCCTCCTCCAAAACTGTGTGGCACTCCTTCAACTCCATAACATGGCTGAACAACTATGGTCAGTGTGGCTTTGAGCTAAAGTAGAAGAGGTTGCCAACCCATGACAACCTCAAGGGGCTTTTCCAGATCGCCAAACTCCAATGGACATTGTATGAGAACTAGACCATTTGAAGGAGACACCCAATATCTTTGCCTAACGGTCACGTAGTGACACAAATATTCCTCTAATAAGGCATTCAGATGCTCTGTTAAGGCAAACCGTTTGTGGTTTGCTGGTTGTAGAATTTTTGGTGGGATCCCATCCGGTGGAAGAGATCCAACCAAAAATGGGAAGTGAATCTTGCATCTTTGTTTGAAATAATATTTTCAAGGACCTCAAAATATTTCACTACGTCACAAAGAAATAGATGTGATGCCTCTTTAGTCGAGCAATCCTTGAGTGTAGAGTGAAAAACACACTTTGAGAACCGATTTACCACCACCAAGACCAATTCCTTTAAAACTACGCAAGAAACAAAATCCATTATGATCGAAGACCAAGGTTCACTGCAGATGGATAATTGACTGCAGCAGGCTAGTAGACAGCCAAGCTTTGTCTTGTCTTATTAGCATACCATGACTCATGCATGACCAGAAAAAGGAGCGTTGGAGTAACGCCAGGGTTTGGTCAACACTCGTGTGCCCTCCATATGGGGGTGTCATGGAGTCTGTCTAATGGGGTGTGTCCCAAGTCATTGATAGCCGGTATTGTAAACACCCACATTTTTCCTAAAAAATATGGTTTTGATTTTCAAAAACTAGTTTTCGAAAAGCCAATTTTGAGGTGTGTAGAGTTACAACCTCAGCCTAAATTTTCATCTGTTTATCATGTTCCTAATTTTCCAATAAACCTTCTTTTAGTGAGCTCCTTGACTAAAACTCTAAACTACTTTGTAAGATTCCATCACATTCACTGTTTTTTCTAGGATTTGAAGATGGGAAAAACCTTTGATCATGCTAGCTTGCAAAGAAGATTATACATCTTAGAAGATAATATTCAACATGTTGCTTTATACAACACTTCTTCCATGATTTCACGAGGCAAGGAGATTCGGTTAAGGCACTTTCGTTTAGGTCATCTACCTATGTCAAAACTTAACTATGTATTACCCAGTCTTAGGATTGAGTCCAATAAATTCGATCTTGATTGCAAGGTATGTCAGCTTGCTAAACACCAACGCGTCCCTTACCCTTCTAGTGAGTCTAGAAGATCTTAGCCGTTTGAACTTCTTCATTTCGATATATGGGGACCTAGTCCTATTACATCTCTCTTTGATAAAAAATATTATCTTTTTTATTGATGACTGTACATGTCTTACTATTGTTTATCTAATAAAATCAAAGATTGAGATTTCAACAACCTTTCCTATTGTTAACAAGTTTATCCTCACTCAGATTAAATCTTTTGTAAAAATTCTTCGCTTAGATAATGGGGGGAATATGTCAATGGACAGTTATAGGAATACCTACATACATATAGAATCCTTCATAAAACCTCATGTTCACATACCTCAGCAAAATGAGATCGTTGAAAGGAAACACATGCATATTCTAAAAGTAGCTTGTACACTTCTTATTGAAAATAATGTACCAAAAACCTATTAGGGAAAAGTTATCCTTACACTTGTTTATTTAATAACCAGGATGCCCAACTCTACACTCAAGAGTGAAAGTCCCATAAAGTACCATAATAAGAGATCAAAAAATTTTCATGTTACTCCTCGCATACTTGGTTGTACATGTTTTGTTCAGGTCCGCCTACTTGGCTGAGATAAATTTGATCCTAGAGCCAAAAACTGTATCTTCATTAACTATTCGAATTCCCAAAAAGGTTACAAGTTCTATGATCCTATTCATTAAAAAATCTATGTATCCATGGATGTTACCTTCTCCAGGGAGAATCGATAACCTCTGAAGTCATATCTCCACATGTCTTTCTAATTCCTAGTGAGACATAAGATAAGGAAGAAAAACCAGCTGAACCAAAAGATGTTGCAGTATATAAGCGAGGACCAAGGAAGACTATCTTCAACCAAGATCAAACCACAAAGACTACAACCAATGATCTTTCCCTAGAATCAAATCCTCAATTTTTAGAAGAACCCAATTCAAAACTTCCTATTGCTATTCACAAAGGTAAACATTCTTGCTCTTAGTACCCTATTCCTAATTGTGTCTCTTATGTCAATACCTTTGAAAATTATCAAAACTTTATCATGAATGCTGAAAAATATAAGGTGCCAACAAGTTTTGAAGAAGCTAACATGTGCCCCTTATGGAGAGCTAAAATGGAAGTAAAATTAGACATCCTTACAAAGAATAATACCTGGACTATTATGAATCTTTCTTCGAACAAAAATGTGGTGGGCTGTAAGTGGGTATTTACTATCAAATATAAACCAGATAGTACACTTGAAAGATATAAGACAAGACTAGTTGCAAAAGATTATAGTCAATCATACGAGATTATCTATAATGAAACCTTTGGACTAGTAGCAAAATTGAATTACATAAGAGTAATTTTAAGCATGATAGCTAAATGGAGATGAGATCTATGATAGTTTGATGTAAAGAATGTATTTTTACAAGAAGACCTAAGTTAAGAAGTGTATATGGAACTACCTCCTAGAACAAATAATAAGGCACATGAAAGTAAGGTTTGCAAACTAAATAAAGCTATCTATGAGCTATAACAGTCTCCAAGATCATGGTTTGAAAAGTTTAGTGAGAGTTTGTGCAGTTTGAGATATCAAAGAAGCATAAATTTCCACACATTATTGCTTAAAAAAGACACAAAATTATCTATTCTTTTGGTATAGGTGGATGATATCATTGTAATTTGTTCATATTAATCTTTCATTTTGTTTCAGTTGCCTGATTTTAATACTTCCATTCCGTCAACTACTTATTTTGTCATAGTTCAAAAAATCAAAAGGGTTCTAACGAGTCCATTACAGCATATTAGGTTTAAATAATAACATAGCATCATTGTTAACAGTTCGAGTCAATTTGCTGCACACATATTAGATATAATCTTAGCATGTGGCGACCTGTTATCTCATGTTGATTGGAAACTAATTTTTTATTGCGTAGTAATTAACTTAGTCGGTAAAGAGGCATTAGGATATCAAGGGGATTCATGGAAACTTTGGTTTTGGGGATATAAACGAGGAAGGTAGGGAGATTTTAAATTTTGCTATAGCATTTGATCTCTTTATAGTCAATACAATCTTCAAAAAACGAGATGAACATTTAATTACTTATAAGAGTGGCTTATCACAAACACAAATTGATTACTTTATTTGTAGAAAAAAAGATAGAGCTTGTTGTAAAGATTGTAAGGTAATTCCAGGAGAAAGCTTAACCACCCAACATCGACTTTTAGTTATGGATTTACAAATAAAAAAATGGACAAAGAAGAAAAGAGTGCATCGAGCTATTCGGACTAAATGGTGGAACCTGAAAAGCGATAAAGAAGATATATTTAAACAGAAAGTCCTTCAAGGACATGTTTGGAATTATGTTGGCACACCCTATGATATGTGGAACAATATGGCTATACATATTAGGAAAGTGGCGAAAGATGTGTTAGGGGTATCTAAGGGAGGTGTACGGGCACAAAAAGAAGCTTGGTGGTGGAGTGAAGTAGTACAAAATAAAATAAAGGCAAAGAGGGCATGTTACAAATTACATTATGCTAAGAAAACTAGTGAAACTTTAGAAGCTTATAAGAAAGCAAAGAAGGAAGCGAAAAAGGCCGTTAGTTAAGCAAAAGCTAAGATTTGGGAGGACTTATATAAAAAACTCAACTAAAAAGAGGGTGAAAGAGATATTTTTAGGATAGCTAGGGCTAGAGATAAGAAAACTAAAGATCTTAATTATGTTAGATGCATAAAAGACGAGGATGAAAAAATTCTAGTGGCAAATGATGATATAAGAAATAGATGGAAAAACTATTTTTATAATCTTTTAATGAAAATAAAGATGTTAGTATTAGTTTAGGAGATTTAAACAAGTTAGAAAAGTATATAAACCACAATTTCTACCGACGTATTCAAAAGAATGAAGTCAAAGAGGCTCTTAAACATATGAAGGGTGGTAAATCGGTAGGACCAGATAATATTCCTATAGAAGTTTGGAAAATACTAGGAGAATTAGGAATCACTTGGCTCACAAGACTATTTAATGAAATATGGAAAAACCAAAAGATGCTCGAGGAATGGAGAGCAAGTAAACTTATACCCATATATTAGAACAAAGGAGACATTCAAAATTGTGTGAATTATTGAGGTATCAAGTTAGTGAGTCATACTATGAAATTATGGGAAAGAATTATCGAACGTAGGTTAAGACAAGTATAAAGTACAACAAAGAACCAATTTGGATTTATGCCAGGCAGATCTACTATTGAAGAGATTCACCTTTTGAGACGTCTTATGAAACATTTTAGTACAAAAAAGAAAGACCTTCACATGATATTTATTGATCCAGAAAGGGTACCGAGGGAGGTTCTTTGGAGAACTTTGGAAAAAAGAGGTATCCCATTGACATATATTAACCTTATAAGAGACATGTATGATGGTGCAAAAACATGTGTGAGGACTCATGAAGGAACGACATACTTCTTTGAAGTTAATATTGGG
Organism: Brasenia schreberi; assembly: GCA_036023115.1. NCBI lineage: Eukaryota > Viridiplantae > Streptophyta > Magnoliopsida > Nymphaeales > Cabombaceae > Brasenia > Brasenia schreberi. The sequence continues at coordinate 2,407,712 of JAYKKT010000068.1, forward strand.
TTACATCAAGGATAAACTTAAAGTCCATACTTATTTATAATGGTGATGGATGAATTAACAAAACATATTCAAGATGAGGTACCTTGGTGTATGTTATTTGCAGATGACATTGTATTAGTGGAGGAGTCTAAGGAAAAAGTTAATAGAAAATTGGAACTATGGAGAGAAACATTAGAAAGCAAAGGCCTCCGACTTAGTAGAACAAAGACATAATATATGGAATGTAAGTTTGATCATTTGGTTACTTCAAAGGACATAGAAATTAAAATTGGCACACATTGCATTCCTCAAAAGGAAAGTTTTAAATACCTAGGGTTAATTTTTTAGAGTGATGAAAGAATTGATGGAGATGTTACACATAGAATAAATGCTGGTTAGTTAAAATGGAGAGGAGCATCAGGTATTCTTTGTGATAAGAAGATACCATTAAAATTAAAAGGTAAATATTATAGAGCAGCAATTAGGCCTGCCATGTTTTATGGTTATGAGTGTTGGGCAGTTAATCATCAACATATACAAAAGATGTCTGTGACAGAAATGAAGATGTTGAGATGGATGAGTGGTTATACAAGAAAAGACCGTATACATAATGAGGTTATTAGAAACAAATTAGGAGTGGCACCAATAGAGGATAAAATGAGAGAACATCGTTTAAGATGGTTTGGACATATAGAAAGAAGATCAAAAGAAAAACCTATAAGAAGGTTAGAAAACTAAATTTGGAAAGTATTAAAAGAGGTAGAGGACGACCACAAAAGTGTTGGAAAGAAACAATAAAGAATGATCTAGGTTATTGGGAGTTAACTGTTAATATGGCACACGATAGGGATCTATGGAAACAAAGAATCCATGTAGCCGACCCCGTCTAGTATGAGAAAAGGCTTAGTAGTTGTTGTTGTTGTTGTAGTAATTAGCTTAGTCTTCATACCAGTGATTCACTTTTATTAATTGCACATTAGGTTAGTTATATTTCTGCATGAAGAATTATTTTTCTGCATCCTATTCATCACTTACAACTGTACATTTCTTTTAGCATGATTGCATATCATTTCATTAGGTTGATTTCTGCGACCAGCATTTAGGTTCTGCTTTGCTTTCCCAACTGCAAGTCCCTAGCCGTTTAACCCCAACTTGACCTCCACTAAGACTTAAACCACATTTGTCCAATATAATTCAGAATTTAACCAACCCAAAACCAGTCTCTATCCCAGCCACATTTAGGCAGTCAAACCCAACCAAACCTCGCAAAGTTACTTAAGCCAAAACCTGAAGGATTTCTAACCGAACCTATTTTAGTTTGAACTATTTGATTAAACCAACCATTGCAACATATCCCTCTTTCTATCTAGTTAGAAACCAAACCTAATCTTATTGCCACACCAAGTTCAACCCGACACCGAACCAAGTCATGTCTGATTTTACCTTAGTCACGTCCCTTGACCAACCCTTGGAAGATCCAAATGACAGTAAGTAGGACCACTCTTCGGGTGTGCTTAAATTTCATATTTAATCAAGCCAAATATATTGTTAGCATGAGAGATTGACCCTTGCTTAGCGAAGCAACAAGATTACCAGCGAAAAGAACAATGACGGGCCTACAATGCATAAGGAACAATTAGAGGTAAGTTCCTAGAGACTTAATTCTTAATTTGCTCTATTCTTTTAAAGTAGATTTGTACTTATTAATCGTGATTCTGCAGAGCGAAAAAATTGAATATAAGTATGTATAGTTTCCTCTCCCAAGTCCAAAGCAAGCCATCTTCTTCAACATACCAGTCTGTCGGCAGGGTTTTGCACAGCATATAAGCCAGTAAGATTTTAATGCACGTATGAATCTATGGGTTGATTTGGGCTTCTAATTTGGATATAGATCTGAGGGTCGATTTGAACTCTAGTATAGGTGTCTTAGGACTGGATGATCATGCTGAAACTTTAAATGGGTAGGGACTAATTGGTTAAGGATGATCCTAGTTGGATGTAGAACTAATTGGGTAATGATATGCTGAAATTACAGAAATTGTCCGTAAGTGCAGAAATATATGTAAGATACAACAACAACAACAACTAAGCCTTTTGCCATACTAAATGGGGTCGGCTAGCAGAAATATATTTAAGATACTGAAATTAATTCTATATATTCATAAATTAATATCTACGTATGGAAAAATCTATATTTATGCAGAGATTAATATGTTTGCAATGGACTAGCTAAGGTTCAAGATTAATTATCAAGCAAGAACAAGGCATTTATGCAGTTATGTAATGCAATGATTTTAAAGGGCTAAGATGTCAAGGATTCTGGAGGCATTGATGCAACTAATATATAAAGGTATGACACAACTAAGGGGTTGAATTAGGGATGGTTAAGATGAAGGTGCTATGACAAATAAAAGGCAATGATGAGTCAATAATAGCCCAGATGCTATGATGGATCAATGATAGCCAGATGCAAAGGTGATAACTATTATGACTTAAGGCTAGGAAGTAAGAAGATTATGATATAACTAATATGCAAATCTAATGGATTTTCTTCAGGTAGGAGTGGAGTTATACCAAATCATATGAAGGGTAATGATATGGGATGGTCTTAATGGAGTTGTTTGCTATTCTAAGAAACTTAAGAAACCAAATAGATTATGAAACTAAAATATGAAATAACTAAGATTGCAGTTAAAAAAAACAATTGGAAACTAAGACAAGGGACTGTTCTACTTCTTAATGGGTGCTAAGATGTAAAAGAAAAATCAAACTTTGTCTATGATACAATGATGATAACTATGATGGGCTATGATGACTTGGTGATGTAAAGATTACAAAAAAAAGGTGGGCGATGGAGGCTTAATGTGTAATGAAACTGATGTCGATGCATCACGAATTAAGGTAAGGTGTTAAATGATATGAGTGGTTAATAGACAGAACCAATACCAATGACTAATGCTTTATATGTATCCTAAAACCTAGAACCTACTAGTATCTATATGCTATGGTGATTAACGAAAATATGGGATAAGGCTTACCTTGAAGAGAGACGGATCTCTATTAGTCAGCACACATACACCATAAAGGGAAGGAAGAGAGGAAGAAAGAGGACACTCCTTGCTTTATTTATATTGCCTTGCACTGGGATGGGAGAGAGATTGGAGAAATGAGAAAATTATCTTGGATAGATCTATATATTGGAGGGATGCCCCATGGATGGTGTGAGACCTTTGTTTATATAGATGATTCACTAATTATATTGTAAAAGAAATACAAATGATAAATCTACATAAATCTTCTCATGAAAGGAATCTCAAATTCTACAAAGAAATCTGATTTTTTGGAAGTTGAAAGTTATTTCTATGCAGTCCACAAAAAATCTTGCTATCAATATTAAGTTTCCTTGGTTATATTAATGGATTTTACTTAGTCAATGAGTTAAGCTCAACCAAGACGTGAATGTCAATTCTCATGTCCTTTCTTAAACCTTCATGTACAACAACTTGCCTTATACCAATGGTCTTACTATTTTGGTTTTGTGTAGTCCTTGATGATGAAACCTTTTTTTATCAAGTTCTTTTCTACTTTTTCATATCCATCAATAGAGGTTAACTTTTTAAAAGAAAGAGTGATTATTTATCATAAACATCTTATATAAGAGATTTCTTGCATTGTGTTTTAAGTGTTTCCACTTAGAACTAGTCCCCAATTTTAAGTTATAGGAATAACATTTACCTCAATAATTGTAATAACATTTTAATAGCACTCCATTAACAACATTTTCTTTCCTAAGTGAGTTCATACCTCTCAACCTTCTCATGAAGGTTTTCTTTTACCAAGATTTGATGAGCTATGAACAAACTCAGAATAAAGTACCTTCACATCTTCAATTTCAGTATAGTGTATCTTGTCATTTTCATCTTGGTTTCCATACGAAGAAGGTGATAAAAAAGTAAAATAAAGTATATCGACAATTCAATGTATTATTATATAAAGTTAAATATAATTATGAAGTTTAAGTAACTAACTAATTGGGAAGAAATATGAAGATATAGGTATATGCGTTCTAGTAGTGACTATACACAAGCATAACTTTATATGACTTTTATGATTAAAATTTGGAACGAATCTTTTACAAAAGAGTTACAAGGAAAAAGGTATGCCTATACATCCCAAGCAGAAATGGCAGATAGCATACGGCATATGAACGACCAAAAAACGGGCCGGTCAGGGTGGACCTCTTTTGGACTCAGACCTGAAGTGATCAAACCCGTTGACCCGATTTGTCACCCCTAGGTTCGAGGCAACAAAGAGCTACGACATTCATGTAATTTAGAATCTTAGATGGATGAACCGAGCTCAAACATACTTTAAAGAGCTGAGAAGAGAGCTCTCCTGTTTCTTGAGTCGGATCTTGAAGAAGGAAAAGGAGAGCAAATCAGACCTGAAGTGACCAAACCCATTGACCCGATCTGCCACCCCTAGGTTCGAGCCAACAAAGAGCCACGAAATTCATGTAATTTAAAATCTTGGATGGATGAACCAACATAATTTAGAGACCTGAAGCCGTGCTCTTGTTTCCTCGCTTTTCGTAGGCCGAAGGAAAAGTAGAGCAATCAAGATCGTTTCGTATCCGCCTGCCGCCGAAACGCGACTCTTGAGCGCAACCTTTCCATTTTTATGCTCTGACGCTGCAATCTAGAGTCCTATCATCTTTTCTCGATCCTTTCACATCCGATCTGATGGAAACCCTCTGTCTCAAACCCCCGTTCCTTCGTCTTCATCAATCTTCATTCGCTCATCCGAAAAATTATGGTCTCCCTTCGACCAATGCGTTCCCCAATCGCACGAAAAACGCCGTCTTTGTTAACTCCTCAAAAGCCGACCGAATCCTGCCGCCCGCCACCGCCAAGGGGCCCGAGCTGTCTCCATCTGCAACAACAACTACAACAAACGGAACGCTGGTCGCTGGTGCCCCTCATTTGAAGAAGGTGGCTAGTGATTCGTTGAAGTATGAAAGTGGGTACGTTGGTGGGGTTTCTGAGAGGACGAGATCACTCGATGTGGACGGTGACGTGCCGGGAGCCTCCTCCTATTTGATCAGCATTCTGGCTTCGAAGGTGTACGATGTCGCCATTGAGTCGCCCTTGCAGTATGCCCCGAAGCTATCCAACCGGACCGGCGTCAATATATGGCTCAAGAGAGAGGACCTTCAACCCGTAAGTGCTTTTGATTGTGAACAATTCGGACGTCGTTCTTTATAGATGGTTTTGTGGTGTGTATTTTCCGTCGTATAGATTGAATTGGCCATACCTGTTGCATTAGACCTTTAATAAATCAAATATCATTTATATGGTTGCTTGTTTTATGCTGTTGGAGCTCCAAAGAAGATCAAGTCCTTAAGAAAAGTTTGATATGGTGATGGATGGTCTTATTCCGGGACTCGATTGACGTAGCTATTTATTTGGTTTCTTGAGTTGTGATGAAGAAGGTTATGTATCACAGACGTCACTTGACATTAGCTTTTGTCTTTTTCTTTTTTTGAAGTTCGCTTGGTTTCTTGGTCATAGTTAACAAGGTTATGTATGAAAAATCGTAAATTGGTTCAATCCATTGCCGCAAGATATGCTACGTAGGCATTTTTTGGCCATTTATTTATTATTTCATATTGTTTTCTTAGGGTAAGTTTGAATCCCTCTCTTTTGGTATCTTCCACTACGGCTTCTGATGCATGTAACATTGAGCCAATTTACCTTGTTAATTGCATCGCCTACTTGCCTTCGTTAATTGCTTGGGGTTTACCACTGTTGATCACGGTTCTTCCAAACCTTGGAATTATAATATATGCGCAAAAGGGTAAAAGGAACTTCCTTGTGCATAAGATTCGGTAGTAGGCTATGAACTGTCAAAGCTATTTATAAGTTTGTTTAAGGTTCGTCATAGGAAAGCTAGCTTATTGTTGTCGTGCATATATCTTGTTATGACCAACCAGAATCCAAGATACATACTCTGAGGTTTTTTGACTTTTGAGTTAACAAAGAAAATAATCAGTAGGGTCACATGTTAGTGTGTTTATCATGTCATTATACAGTGAAGGAATGCAACTAAATGATGTGTTGGAATGATATGGAGAAATCCTGGACAAATGCAGTAGGAGCTTGTTGTTTAGTCATTTCAATTGGCAAGCTTTGGTGTTCTTATATTTTGGTGTTTCACAAAGTCCTTAGACATTATTCATTGTACAATTTTTGTATCGAATTGATACCATTAAAGTTGTTGAGTGATACGGTGAGTAGGAAGCAAGGAGTAAGTCTTCAAATATATAACAATTTGCAGCAACTAACTCAATGAAATAGACAAAGAACCCTGAAGATTTTCAAGTGAGCGCTCAAGTTTCCAAGCGGATCAATGTCTAACTCCTTTAAGCAAATGCAACCTCCTATCGAAGAATACAAAAACCACATGAACACAAATAAAAATACGGTGCAATTTTTTGTGACCATTGTTAACCCTTCAGTCTATACTGTTCTACTCTTGTCATCAAGTCTTCTCTTGTTTGTCACATAAGAAAAAGGAATAGCTGATTTCAAAAAAATTTCTGAGGTACTTTCCATTCCATCCATTTCATAGAAATTGTCAATTTTATACATAATCCACATATGATTAAATCACCCTCCTGAAGTTGCCACTTTTTTTTCTACATACTAACTGGTGCAGAACTCCGCCCATGCAAGGGATCACCCTTGCATTGTCGGTCCCAAGCCCGGATAAAGGAGGAGGGTTGTGTTAGGCTTCTGACAGCCAGCATAAAACTTCGTCGGATTTTTATAACATGGATTACAAAAATTATGAGCATTGCTTTGGGGCGTCCCTGCCTAGCGACATGCTGCAGAGCCCGAATGCAGTAATAAGTAAGTAAGGGCCACTACATTTTCGCCCGAATGTAGTGAATCAATTGCAGAGAGGGTTCCCACGTCATGGACGGGTGTGGGTAAAGAAGTTAGTCCCGCTACATTGCCCCCTGAATGTAGTGAAAAATTTTGAAAGAGGGACTCCACATTTTGATTATGGACGGATGCGGGGGGTAAGGAAGCTAGTCCTAGATAATAAGATTTGTATTGGTTCTTGGAATATTGGAACATTATCCGGTAAACTAATGGAGGTGGTAGATACTATGATTCGGAGAAAGATTCATATTCTATGTTTACAAGAGACAAAATGGGTTGGAGAAAAAACAAAGGAGATAGAGGATACAAGTTTTAAATTATGGTACTCAGGTAAAGAAAAGGCTCGAACTGGAGTTGGTATTATCATAAATAAAGATTTAAAGGATAGTGTAGTAGACATACAACGATATGGTGACCGAATCATGACGTTGAAATTAGTGTTAGGAGCAGAGGTTTTGAATATAGTTTGTGCTTACGCACCCCAAGTAGGACTAGAAAATAGTATAAAGACGGTTTTTTGGGAAGAGTTAGATAAGGTGTTTCAAAAGATTCCACAAAGGGAGATGATTTGTTTAGGAGGAGATTTAAATGGACATGTCGGTAAAGAGGCATTAGGATATCAAGGGATTCATGGAAACTTTGGTTTTGGGGATATAAATGAGGAAGGTAGGGAGATTTTAAATTTTGCTATGGCATTTGATCTCTTTATAGTCAATACAATCTTCAAAAAACGAGATGAACATTTAATTACTTATAAGAGTGGCTTATCACAAACACAAATTGATTACTTTATTTATAGAAAAAAAGATAGAGCGTGTTGTAAAGATTGTAAGGTAATTCCAGGAGAAAGCTTAACCACCGAACATTGACTTTTAGTTATGGATTTACAAATAAAAAAATGGACAAAGAAGAAAAGAGTGCATCGAGCTATTCAGACTAAATGGTGGAACCTGAAAAGCGAGAAAGAAGATATATTTAAACAGAAAGTCCTTTAAGGAGATGTTTGGAATTATGTTGGCACACCCTGTGATATGTGGAACAATATGGCTATACATATTAGGAAAGTGGCGAAAGATGTGTTAGGGGTATCTAAGGGAGGTGTACCGGCACAAAAAGAAGCTTGGTGGTGAAGTGAAGTACTATAAAATAAAATCAAGGCAAAGAGGGCATGCTACAAATTACATTATGCCAAGAAAACTAGTGAAACTTTAGAAGCTTATAAGAAAGCAAAAAAGGAAGCGAAAAAGGCCGTTAGTGAAGCAAAAGCTAAGATTTGGGAGGACTTATATAAAAAACTCAACTCAAAAGAGGGTGAAAGAGATATTTTTAGGATAGCTAGGGCTAGAGATAAGAAAACTAAAGATCTTAAGTATGTTAGATGCATAAAAGACGAGGATGAAAAAATTCTAGTGGCAAATGATGATATAAGAAATAGATGGAAAAACTATTTTTATAATCTTTTTAATGAAAATAAAGATGTTAGTATTAGTTTAGGAGATTTAGCCAAGTCAGAAAAGTATATAAACCACAATTTCTACCGACGTATTCAAAAGAATGAAGTCAAAGAGGCTCTTAAACATATGAAGGGTGGTAAATCGGTAGGACCATATAATATTCCTATAGAAGTTTGGAAAATATTAGGAGAAATAGGAATCACTTGGCTCACAAGACTATTTAATGAAATATGGAAAAACCAAAAGATGACCCAGGAATGGAGAGCAAGTACACTTATACCCATATATAAGAACAAGGGAGACATTCAAAATTGTGCGAATTATCGAGGTATCAAGTTAATGAGTCATACTATGCAATTATGGGAAAGAATTATCGAATGTAGGTTAAGACAAGTTTCAAGTACAACAGAGAACCAATTTGGATTCATGCCAGGCAGATATACTATTGAAGCGATTCACCTTTTGAGACGTCTTATGGAACATTTTAGAGCAAAAAAGAAAGACCTTCACATGATATTTATTGATCTAGAAAAAGCTTATGATAGGGTACCGAGGGAGGTTCTTTGGAGAACTTTGGAAAAAAGATGTATCCCATTGACATATATTAACCTTATAAGCAAAAACATGTGTGAGGATTCATGAAGGAACGACAGACTTCTTTGAAGTTAATATTGGGTTACATCAAGGATCAAGTCCATACTTATTTATAATGGTGATGGATGAGTTAACAAAACATATTCAAGATGAAGTAGCTTGGTGCATGTTATTTGCAGATGACATTGTATTAGTGGAGGAGTCTAAGGAAAAAGTTAATAGAAAATTGGAACTATGGAGAGAGACATTAGAAAGCAAAGGCCTCCGACTTAGTAGAACAAAGACAGAATATATGGAATGTAAGTTTGATCATTTGGTTACCTAAGAGGACATAGAAATTAAAATTGGCACACATTGCATCCCCCAAAAGGAAAGTTTTAAATACTTATGTTCACTTTTTCAGAGTGATGGCAGAAGTGATGGAGATGTTACGCATAGAATTAATGCTGGTTGGTTAAAATGTAGAGGAGCATCAGGTATTCTTTGTGATAAGAAAATACCATTAAAGTTAAAAGGTAAATATTATAGAGCAGCAATTAGGCCTGCCATGTTTTATGGTTTTGAGTGTTGGGCAGTTAATCATCAACATGTACAAAAGATGTCTGTGACAGAAATGAAGATGTTGAGATGGATGAGTGGTCATACAAGAAAAGACCGTATACATAATAAGGTTATTAGAAACAAATTAGGAGTGGCACCAATAAAGGATAAAATGAGAGAATATCGTTTAAGATGGTTTAGACATATAGAAAAAAGATCAAAAGAAGAACCTATAAGAAGGTTAGAAAAACTAAATTTGGAAAGTATTAAAAGAGGTAGAGGATGACCACAAAAGTGTTGGAAAGAAACAATAAAGAATGATCTAGCTTATTGTGAGTTAACTGCTAACATGGCACACGATAGGGATCTGTGGAAACAAAGAATCCATGTAGCTGACCCCGTCTAGTATGGGAAAAGGCTTAGTTGTTGTTGTTGTTGATGGAAAAACCAAAAGATGCCCGAGGAATGGAGAGTAAGTATACTTATACCCATATATAAGAACAAGGGAGACATTCAAAATTGTGCGAATTATCGATGTATCAAGTTAATGAGCCATACTATGAAATTATGGGAAAGAATTATCGAATGTAGGTTAAGGCAAGTATCAAGTACAACAGAGAACCAATTTGGATTCATGCCAGGCATATCTACTATTGAAGCGATTCACCTTTTGAGACCTCTTATGGAACATTTTAGAGCAAAAAAGAAAGACCTTCACATGATATTTATTGATCTAGAAAAAGCTTATGATAGGGTACCGAGAGAGGTTTTTTGGAGAACTTTAGAAAAAAGAGGTATCCCATTGACATATATTAACCTTATAAGCAAAAACATGTGTGAGGACTCATGAAGGAACGACAAACTTCTTTGAAGTTAATATTGGGTTACATCAAGGATCAACTTTAAGTCCATACTTATTTATAATGGTGATGGATGAGTTAACAAAACATATTCAAGATTAAGTATCTTGGTGTATGTTATTTGCAGATGACATTGTATTAGTGGAGGAGTCTAAGGAAAAAGTTAATAGAAAATTGGAACTATGGAGAGAAATATTAGAAAGCAAAGGCCTCCGACTTAGTAGAACAAAGACAGAATATATGGAATGTAAGTTTGATCATTTGGTTACCTAAGAGGACATAGAAATTAAAATTGGCACACATTGCATCCCCCAAAAGGAAAGTTTTAAATACCTATGTTCACTTTTTCAGAGTGATGGCAGAAGTGATGGAGATGTTACGCATAGAATTAATGCTGGTTGGTTAAAATGTAGAGGAGCATCAGGTATTCTTTGTGATAAGAAAATACCATTAAAGTTAAAAGGTAAATATTATAGAGCAGCAATTAGGCCTGCCATGTTTTATGGTTTTGAGTGTTGGGCAGTTAATCATCAACATGTACAAAAGATGTCTGTGACAGAAATGAAGATGTTGAAATGGATGAGTGGTCATACAAGAAAAGACCGTATACATAATGAGGTTATTAGAAACGAATTAGGAGTGACACCAATAAAGGATAAAATGAGAGAATATCGTTTAAGATGGTTTGGACATATAGAAAAAAGATCAAAAGAAGAACCTGGAAGAAGGTTAGAAAAACTAAATTTGGAAAGTATTAAAAGAGGTAGAGGACGACCACAAAAGTGTTGGAAAGAAACAATAAAGAATGATCTAGCTTATTGTGAGTTAATTGCTAACATGGCACACGATAGGGATCTGTGGAAACAAAGAATCCATGTAGCCGACCCCGTCTAGTATGGGAAAAGGCTTAGTTGTTGTTGTTGTTATTGTTGTTGTTGTTGTTGTTGTTGTTATTGTTGTTTGTATACTAACTGGTGCAGAATTATAGGTCTTCTCTTTTAAGTTGCGGGGAGCTTATAATATGATGGCTAATCTCTCTAAAGAACAACTGAACGGAGGAGTAATCTGCTCATCGGCTGGAAACCATGCCCAAGGTGTTGCATTGGCTGCACAAAGGTTAAATTGTCATGCAGTGATTGTTATGCCTGTTACAACACCAGAAATTAAGGTTTTCTTCTTCCTTTCCCTTTTCAAATTATTTTGCAATTTATTATGCACTTTGTGATTAATGTGTGGCATGCTTACTGATGCTTATACGTTTAGAATTATGTAAGTGATGTAGTCTCTTGTGACTGGACTCAATCCAGCTTGAGGTGTCTGGGATCAAACCCAGATATCTTCCATTCTATACAACTTGGATCACATGTATTGATCAGTGGCTGGGCCTCGCTCAGTTGATCCTGCAATCAGTTGACATTGACCTGATTTTTGTTCTACCTGCACAGATGAATGCTACATGCATGTGTTTTGGTTTCACACTTGGCATTTGAATTCTGAAGTATATATTTGGTTTCTTTTGGTCAGTGGAAGTCTGTTGAACGTTTAGGTGCAACCGTGGTTCTTGTAGGAGACTCCTATGACGAAGCACAGTCATATGCTAAGCAGAGATGTGAACAAGAAGGGCGCACATTCATACCTCCATTTGATCATCCAGATGTCATTGTGGGGCAAGGAACAATAGGGATGGAAATCGTTAGGCAGATGAAAGGCCCACTTCATGCAATTTTCGTGCCTGTAGGTGGTGGTGGACTAATAGCTGGAATTGCTGCATACGTTAAGCAGGTCAAACCAGAGGTCAGTAAATGAAAACCGAAATGATTAGACAGAATTCTTAACATTGTCACCGACTTGCTTCTTCATCTTGTTTGTTCAATGATGGGATGGACATTTTCTCAGGTAAAGATAATTGGAGTTGAACCTTTTGATGCAAATGCAATGGCATTATCCTTGTATCATGGCCAAAGAATCATGCTTGAGCAAGTTGGAGGATTTGCAGATGGTGTGGCTGTCAAAGTAGTTGGGGAAGAGACATTCCGGTTGTGTAGAGAGTTGGTAGATGGAGTGGTTCTTGTCAGTCGTGATGTCATATGTGCATCCATTAAGGTGCTGCTGTTTATCTTGTTGATAGCTACTCTTAACATTTTTTGTTATAGTAATATTGAATGTTGTCTAGGAAGAATCATCATATTTACTGAAGTTTACAATTAACAGACTGTGTGGGCAATACAGAAACATGCTAAAAGATTAATGAGTTCTAGTAATCTTTTGTTACCAAAATTTGTTGAAGAATCTTACTTGTTTTCCATCTGGACGCATTTGCCACTGCATAGCAGTAGTATGTCGTTAAAAGAGACAATCAGAATTATATGGTAACCTGTGTTATGGTTGTGCCGAGGCAAGGTTGCAGCTGCATGTGATTCTAAATGTAGAAAGTTGATAGTTCTGCGTTGAATCAAATATCAATTTGGGAGATCCTATAATTATGCATTTGAGTTGGGAAAGATGTGCCAAATCCAATAGAAGCACTGATGCAAATTAGTAGAAGTTATAGGCATTTTTCTTAGTTGGCCTCCAACAAGCAATTTAGTTTTTGATAATATTTTCTGCATGGGGATGTCCTTAGTTCTCTCAGCTTTTGATCTTCTTAGATTGTTCCCCTACTCCCCATGTGTCCTCTCTCACTGCATGAAAAAAAGTGTAAACTGGTTGAGGATATTGCCTAAAACTTAAGGGGGTGCAGGATATGTTTGAGGAGAAGAGGAGCATTCTAGAACCAGCAGGTGCACTTGCTTTGGCTGGAGCTGAGGCATACTGCAAGTATTATGGTCACAAGTGGGGAAAATGTTGTAGCAATAACCAGTGGGGCAAACATGAATTTTGATAACCTTAGGGTGGTTACTGAACTTACTAACGTTGGTCTTAAACAAGAGGCTGTTCTGGCAACTGTTATGCCAGAGGGAGGCCTGGCAGTTTTAAACAGTTTTTTGTCGAATTGGTATGTTTATAGCTACTTTAATTGACAATTTCTTCTAGAACAAGATTCTTCCATAGTTGAACTGACTATCTTCTGGTGTGGCAGGTGGGTGCAGATGAATATCACTGAATTTAAGTATAGACTTAATTCCAATGACAAGGCTGTTGTCCTTTACAGGTAAAGATCAAGTTACACTAAATGCCTGATTTTTGTCTTCAAGCGTTTTTTTTTGTTTATCATTTTTACAAAGGACAAAACTTGGCTCTAATCTAAGTTGGAGGAAAATTCTCCAGCTCCCTCTAAAAATTCTCCAACTCCCTCTAATTTTTATATCATGTGTTGTAACTCACTTGTTTCTGCTCCATTAACTTAATAAATGGAGGACTTTCCTCCAACTTCTATTGGACCCAAGTTTTGTTCTTTTACAAATCAATTTTGTTCCCAGAATATTTGCATCTGTCTTTCATGGTTATCTGTCTGAGAAGTATTATTCCGAGACCCATAACATTTTTTCCTTTGAATATGTGTGCAGGTGTTGGAGGTTCACATAGTCTCAGGAGCCTAAAAGCAATGCAGGAAAGAGGATGGAATCTTCTCAGCTACGAACTATTGATCTCACAAACAACGACCTAGCAAAAGATCATCTGCGACATCTCGTAAGTTGTTGCTTCTGTGAAAGTGTAATTCTAATTTAGAATACCATCAACGTAATTCTCTTTCTTCTCTGTGTTATTCTAGATGGGTGGTCGCTCGAATGTCCAAGATGAGCTCCTCTGTAGATATGTTTTCCCTGAGCGCCCGGGTGCCCTGATGAAATTCTTGAACGCTTTCAGCCCACGCTGGAATATTAGCTTATTCCATTATCGTGCACAGGTTGGTTATCTAATAAGTCAAACCTCATCAATATACAAATAGTTGTGAACATGTTCTTTCCTTGTTCTCTGTATTATTATCTATTTCGTTGCCAAATTGATGCTACCCATGATTGGCCTTTAAATCATGGACCTCAGTTGCAGCTTGGACTTCGGTTGCTTTTCTATGAGATAGCTAGGTGGCTCCTAATCTCCAAAAGTTGCTTCTTCTGTAAATATCCTTCTTTCGAGTGCACTTGGGAGAATTACTGGATGGATTGTCAGTCTGGTGTATCTTGAAAAATTATAACCTTCGTCATAAATTGTTGTGTTCGATTGCCCATTTTCACCCACATATTGAATGTGTTTCCCGGTGGTTCTTTTCTTCAGGATGGTAGCACATTTACAGTTCGGTACTGAATATATGTGTCATTATGGGCTTATTGACAGGGTGAGATGGGTGCTAATGTGTTGGTGGGAATCCAAGTTCCAAGTGCAGACATGGCCGAGTTCAGGAATCGTGCCAACGATCTTGGCTATGAGTATGCTGTTGAGCTAGAAAATGAAGCTTACAGGCTTTTGATGCAGTAAGTTAAAAGATGGGCTTCCTCTGTATCTCTATTTTCTTAAGCATTAAGCCTTGTGTATTGGCGGTTGTGGGCGTTTTGGTCGTTGATAGCAGTAATCTTTGTTGGATGAAGCCAAAGGTAGGTGTTTAGTGTGTTAACTAGTTCCACTGTTCTACCTTTTGCATATAAGATCTCGTTCTCGGTCGCCCCTCATATTTCATTATTGTACTAGTATTCCAGTCTAACATTAATATGATTTTATTTGTCGTAGCAAACTCTCTCTCTCCCTCTGTATCTCGTTATTGGCAGCATAGTGTTGTATTAATCAAATTTTTATTCTAATCAAAATTAAGATTCTGTTAAATGGATTCAGACGGATTTTTAATCTACTCGCTAAACGTAGTGCACCTTATGGCGACAAAAGTTTGCGAAGTTGTTGATGCTGTGCTTGTGCGACTGCCTGCATCGAAACATCTTAATCCGCTTCACACAAGGAGAGTAGTTCAGCTGGCTTAAGGGTCAACTCATAAGCTGCGGGTCATGAGTTCGGTACCCGTGGCATGCATCTGGTAGGTGTCTGTCTAATCCCAGCATTCAGGCTTTGGCCTCCCCATTAAAAAAAAAACTTGATCCGTTTCTTTAAAATGGGTCATAAGATCCTCAAGAGGAAAACTTTATGCAGAACTGTAGCTGAAGATTTTCCAAAGGAGGATGGTATCTGAGCACTCGAAAAGAGGCATGCTGCTCTGGTAGCGGCTGACTCAAAAAATCTGAAACTGTCACGAGTTCGGTGCCAGGGGAATCATTGCGAGTAGTAGATATTATATGGACCATTGGAGAAAGTCAGCAGAACTAGCATATCATTGAAGTAAGTTTAGGCTATTGCTGGTTGGCTAAAAGAAGAGAAAAACATTTATCCATGGCATGCCATGAAAGAGGAGAGAGAACTCAGGTAGTGCCGCACACCACTACCTAAGACTTCTTTCATATATATATATATATATATATGTGTGTGTGTGTGTGTGTGTGTGTATGAGAGAGAGAGGGAGGCTAGGACTTACTCCCAAATTAACACCAATGGATGACATTAATCAAATTATTCAAATTAGACAATTAAAAGATTTATATCATTACTGCAAGAATACATTTTAAAAAATCTATTGTTTACAAGGACAATGTATGTTTAATGTATTGATGAATCTAATTTGACAAAAGAACCAAATTCGCTTCAACCATAACAATGTATGTTTAATGTATTGATGAATCTAATTTGACAAAAGAACCAAATTCGCTTCAACCATAACACCTTATCAATTATATAATGCTCACACATAGAAACGTCCAGTTCATGATTACCTAAGCAGAGGTTGAAACCTGCTGGTTCTCGTTTGCATGGATCGATGAATCCAAACTGGTTCTGCTTCCAGTTCTAACCAAAAACCAAAAAAGATTTTACAATGGAAGATCGAGAAATAATTATAAAAAGGAACCAAAACCGATGGTCCGCAATGCTGGTTTCAGAAGGATGAATCGTAACCAAACCGGAGAACTCCAATTCTTGCCAGTTTCAGAACCACGTCAGAACCGGCCATGTTCACGCGTGCACACACATTCAGATTTAAATAGTCGGCCATCCCTGTAGTAAAGTATTAACAAAGTCAGTTGTTCAACCTTTTTTTGGTTTCCCTGTATTTCTTGAGCTCTTTGTATTTCCCTAATTCCCAGTGGCTCCACATTCCTACATCGATGCACGATTGCTAAAGACCAAACGACGAATTATTATTTGCACTTGAGAATGTTCAACAATTGAAACTTGGGATTCTGTTTCAACTCTCTCTCTCTCTCTCTCTCTCTCTCTATATATATATATATATATATATATATATATATATATATTCGCTGGTCCGGTGGAGCACGTCCTGGCACGGCGATCCATTCCTGACGTTCGCAGAGAGAGAGAGAGAGAGAAAGGGGGGTATTCTTTGGCGGCTGCAGACACCGATGGATGGTTTCACAAAGAGCGATGAAGCGATGGAGGAAGAGCAAGTTCCGGAAACCCCTTCCTCCGAAGCACCACAGCCTCCTGTAACTCTCTCTCTCTCATACACGCACACAACATACGGGATTCGAGAAAGGGTTTAATTGATGTTGTGCTTTTTCTGGAGTAGTGTGTGATGATTTCACCTGTTTTTTGTACGAGTGTTGGTCGAGATTTGCATATTCTATATGAGTAATTGCTTCAACCTGTCTCGAGTTAGTTTTCACATTGATGCATTCATGTTGTTGGTATTGCCCGTTTCTGATTGGCATGGTTTGGATTGTTGTTGATGCTCATTTTGTTTGCCTACAGTATGTGGAGGTTTATTGTAAATGCAGTGACAAAATAATGCGATTTGCAAGAGGAACTGAGGCTGGGTTTGCCGTGCGTATGATCAACGACAAATTAGATATTAGCCTCCCTCCAGCCTCACATATTGAGGCTGTTAAAGAAGGGGAAGAATCTATTAGTTTTGGTAATACTGCAGTTCTTGTCAATTATGGGAAGGGGTGGAAATTGCAGACTGTTCATGAAGATGGTAAATTGACTTGTCTATTTTCAGTTATTCATTAGAAAGTCTGCAAAGTTAATTGCAAGAAACCATGAAATCTTTAAAGAATGCTAACTAAGTCTTCTTCTTTTTGCTTCCTGAAAGCATATCATGAACTGAAGAGGGTTAGAAGCTTGGATAAGCGATTCCACAAAGTACCGGTATGCCATCTAACCTATTGGACAAGCAGAACTTGAGTTTTCATTCTTATGAGTGGATTTGGTTCTCTATAAGTCGTTGATGGAAGCACTCTAACTGCTAAGTAATAAATTTCAAGCTTTCATGCATCATCAACGTTTTTGCAAATTTGGGTAGAGGGGATCTTGTGAAGGATGGTATCTCATTTCATAAAAAAGAAACTTGAAAAAATTCCCAAATTTTATTTTTGTTGGATAAGTTTTGTTGCATAACAAAGCACCCAAAAAATTGATGACTGGAATACATTGCAAGAGTGCAAAACTCAGATCAGAAAGGGCAAATTTAAAATGTATAATGAAGCTCAAAGATTCAGGACCGTAAAGCGTCGTTCTGACACCTGTGAAGCTCAAAGAGCTTGTATATAAGCACCAAGATTGAACTCCTTTGTTGTTAGATAAACCTTTTCGATTAAATTTACAATGAAGTCGATGAGTTCCATTTATCGTTTAACAGAATGAAATTAAGAAAGCAGAAGATCCAGCTGCCGAAGAGTGGATGTCTATATATGATACAGTCGAATGATGCATCCAACCTCTGTTTTTATTTGCAGAGAACATCTTCTGGCACCGCTTTTTCAGAGGGACCGACCCTTACCCCGGGATTCCATCTTTCATTTCAATATGTTGGGAAAGTTGTGCTCGCTTTCTGCTTTATTTTTCTGATTGGAGGAGCGTTAACTTTCATTCTTGAGAATGCTCCGCTGTTGGTATCCTTCGTATCCTTTCGCTTGTAACACATTTTTATTGATTCCTCTGGCCCACGGAATGTCGTGTATACCCTCGGGATTGTATTGTTGGGTATCTCTATGGAGTCGCCCTCTTTTTGTTTCTACTGTAGTCCTTTGTATCCGTAGTTTTCTTCTATGCAAAATGTCATCAAGACCAGGTAATAATAAGCACGACGCGGAAATGTTGTCTTGTAATTATTATAGATTTGCTTATGCAAGATTTCATCTCTTTCTGTTGGTAATCTTTTCTTGCCCATCAAGTTTTCTCAGAGAAATCGGTTAGAAGCTAAGTTTCTTAAATGCACCAAGAACCCCAAAATAGCTTTGCAAGTAGTCGTGGTTGAAATTGATATGTTCAAAAACCAACGTTAGTATGGAAACATATCCTTCAGCAAGACTAGTTTCATCAAGAATTGGACCTTCTGTTAGGTGCTTTGGTGACAGAAAGTAGGTAATATAATCCAACTCTCACATGGAGCACATATGCTGTTCACTGCCCAAAGCAAAGAAAACAGGGATTTGATGACAAAAAGAGATTTCTAACGAAAGCATATGACGATTTTTTATCATGTGAGCGTTGTCTTCAACACAAGGCAAGGCCCCAGCCTTTTATTCCCTTATAATTGGAGAGAGAACTATACTGGAAACAAATACCATAATAAATAACGAAGAACTTGTCCAATTCTTCAACATGGAATCTAAGAACTCTGCTCAATGCCCCACCTAGTTGATCCACCAGGTTCATCCTGCTGTCCCTAGCCTAGGCCTCGAACTAACTACAGTTGTTTTCTCATAAGAAAAGAAAACATTAGCGTATCGAATGGAGAATCAAGCAAAACAACCACTCCTACGAAGAGAGAAGGTATGCACATCAAAAAGATGAAGTCTACCGTACCACACAGCTGAGAACTCGACTCACCATTCAATCAAAAAAATAACATGCCAAGGTAAGAACAAAAGAAACAGTAAAGCAATTATCTGGCAAGAAGTAACTTGGCAACAATGATGGCTGGAGACCAGCTGGAGAGAGATTTATACAACAGGTAACCAAGTCTACAATCAAAGCCTTGTACTAACTTGGAACAGACCAGAAAACTTCAAATAATATAAAATAAGGGCTACAAATGACAAGATTCTATAGATTTTGATGCCTACAAATGCCAGGACCCAATTGATTGACTCCACCCTCAAGAATCTGGGAAATCTTTACAAGCTGTATGAAACTTTAATTCTCTAAGAAGAAAATAATAAGAGAAGTTCTCAGGTATTGTACTGCACTCATCCAAGTTTCAGTGCGTCTCTCAAACCCATGCCGAAATTGTTTTGCTGGCCTTTCTTACCAAAAACTGGAATGCCTTTCTGCATCATTGCTACAAATTCGTTATAGTCTATGCGCCCATCCTGAAAATTGGAAACAAAGCATTTTACCAAACGTTAAGTATCTGTAATCATGCACTCCACGCACCGTACAGAAGAAACATAAAAGAAGATGCTTCATTTCAGAAAGATGAAAACTCACGTTATCCTGATCCACTTCACGGATCAATTCCTCTATACGGACATCTCCTATACCGAATTCGTCACAAACTTGTTGGAGCTCATCCTGAGTGATATACCCACTCCCATCTTTGTCAAAATATGAGAAAGCTGCACAAAGATGATCTTCCCGTTCAACTTTGTTGAAATGAAGAGTCGCAGCAATGAACTCCCCATAGTCAATGGTCCCACTGTTGTCTATATCTGCCTGCAACATCCCAACCAGACATGCTAATCAACTGAACTTGCTAAAAAAATTAGCAAATGACGCAGGCTGGTGAACCACAAGGTAACTAGTACATAGATAATAGAAGAACAACCAAAGTTTCTCATGATTTATGGAGAACCATGTCTCAAAGAAATTGCAACAATCGCAACATACAAGTAACTGAAAATAAAGCTGACTGGATTTAACGAAATCAGTGATTAGCTTAGGTTTAACCACAGACAACTGGATAAGGTTGCGGTGGTGGAGAGTGGCACTGTCAGGTTTCGCCATGAATCCCATACCAACCAAGTGCAATATAAATCTCAATACGTAATATGCAGGAGATACTTACTGCTTCCATTAGAGCATAGATTTCAGACTCCTTCAGATTAGCACCTACTCTTTTCAAGCCAGCCTTCAGTTCCTCAAAGGTAATGGATCCACTGTTGTCAGTATCAATCATATTGAACATTTCTTTTAGCCCAGCAATCTCTTCTTCTGATAGACTTTCAGCAATGACCTACAATGAACACCAGAGTTTTATTTATACAGGTTGCAGGGAAAAGAGAAAAGAACTTGCTGAACTTGGCGAGTGCATGTTGATGATGTCATAGGAAGTAGAAGTTCTCTAGTAGCCTCAAATACTTCATGAATAGATCAAACAGAAACATACAAAAAAAAAAACTTATCGGTTTTGTCAGCCACAGAAGCAGGCTTTTGTGTAGTACACTTACCAAGAAACCTTTTTTTTTTGCAGAACCCACAAACCCCTTGAGGTCCACCATCATCTTCAAGAGTAGACCCATTTTTTGCGTTTCATCAAGGATGGTTATGCAAGCAACAGATAATATGTATCACCTTTTGACTCTATATCCCCACCTAACCGGGTGCGCTAAGCCCTTGAGGTAGGCTTTTGAATCTCCTGCATGAATCATTTGGGAGATCCAGAACTAATAGTGACGTGGACGCCCAGAGGGCCAGAGGGATGCCAATGTGTTAGGATACTCATCTGATGCAATGTGCCATTCATGCAAACTTCTGTTTATGTCACACGCAGAATTGGAAAACAGGTTGAAAAGATAAGGTCTACTTACTCTTAAAGCCATTTTCTTGAACTTGTTCATAGCAGAGAATTGCTTCAAACGGGTTAGAACTGCAGAATCAAGAGGCTCATCAGGAGCAACACCATCTATCTGAACCCATGGGTGGCCTGAAAGAAATGCACAAGGGTGGACTTTGTCAAATAAAACTTTCATTTGAATTAGCTGTATCAACTGCTCGAATGCAGAACAGAATGCATTTCAATAGGCAACCTAATTCAGAAGAAAATGGAAGGCAAACTAAATATTGTGTGAATGGCATATCTAGAATGTCACAACTAGAAGTATCGAACATAAACCCTTTAAAAGGAGATCCTGCTGCAAGTTTCTACAATTTTCATGTATGCTCTTGCAAAGGACAACAATAGCTAAGTAAATGCTTATTAGTGTCCAAAATCAAGTTTGTAAGAATTGGGATTAAAGAAATTTGTGAACAAGCCACTTTGTAGTGATGCGTGCTTTTCTTCTTTTTACCTCGAGAACATCATACATGACAACTGAGAGAGGAAAGTTGATGTCTTTGACAAATTAACAGCACAGGGCATATGCAGAAACAAGAGATCACCAAAGAATTCCTACTTACACAAGACCTGATGGGCAGTCAGACGCCTTTTCGGATTCCTAATAAGCATTCTCTTGATCAAATCCTTTGCCTCATCTGATATCGTTGGCCAGGGTTCTGTTGAAAAATCAAGCTCCCCATGCAGAACCTGCTCAAATATTCCCTGTTCGGTTTCTGTAAGAGAAACCATGTAGCAAGGATCACCTATGTTTGTCTGGAAGCTCATGCCATTATCAAAGAAAGAATTAGGAGGAAAATTAAATCCAAAGAATACCAGCCCAGAAAGGCGGAACTCCACTCAACAAAATGTAGATGATGACACCTGCACTCCAAACATCTGCTTCGGGTCCATAAAGTTTTCGTAGCACTTCCGGTGCAACATAATAAGGACTCCCAACAACATCCGTGAAAGCTTCTCCTGCAGAAAAGAGAAAATTCCGAAATTGCATTGGTCACAAGTTTTTGCCATTTTAACTTTCACAGAGAGAAAATAAGTTTCACATAAATTGACAATTGTGATTCATTAATTCAGTTTGGTCTTGCAATAGCTGGTCAATGCAAGCAACAGAGTGATCGGATAACCAAAAAAAGAAAAGCTAGGAAAAGCCATTAAATGCTTCAGAGAATGAGATAGTATCAACTACCATCAAGCTTCATGTTGTATTAGAAAAACAAATCACATTTATGCTGTTTACTGATGCACCAGTAAATGAAGAAACTGAAGAACACACATGCATTTCTAATCTTTGACGTACTCATTGAATATTATTCCTGCTCTCCAACAATTTGATAGGCAGATACAGTAGAAGAGGAGAGGGAGGTCAGCATTCAAACACGTAATGACAGACAAGCAAAACCAGGGGCACTTTCTGATTAAGGTGAATGTGAGAGAAATTCTAACTTCTAAGTCAAATTCCCATCTTTGGCTTTCACGTTAAGGATGACGGTTTGAGTTATTCTTAAAATTATAGATTTAAATTTTCCACTTTCTTATGTGTGGGTTCCAATTCAAGAAATGAAGGCACAGAAGGTGAGTATGTATCAGAAAGTAGCATAGAGGGACTTATTTGCATAAATCATTTCATTTTCAAGTTAATTCTTCAGCACTTACCTGAGCACACCCTTGAATTGGAAAGCGTAAGAATATGTTGGTGTGTGTGCGCGCGTGTTTGTTTGTTAGCGAGAGAGAGAGAGAGAGAGAGAGAGAGAGAGAGAGAGAGAGAGAGAGAGAGAGAGAGAGAGAGAGAGAGAGAGAGAGAGAGAGAGAGAGAGAGAGAGAGAGAGAGAGAGAGAGAGAGAGAGAGAGAGAGAGAGAGAGAGAGAGAGAGAGATGCAAGTACCTGGTTTGAAGAAGATAGACAACCCGAAATCAATAGTTTTGAGGGGAGATTCCTCACTTTGATCAATGAAAAGAAAATTTTCGGGCTTTAGATCGCGGTGCATGACCCCTAGAGAATGGCATGCTTCCACAACACCGACTATAACTCTGGCAAGATCGGCTGCTTGCCTCTCTGTATAATGGCCTTTGGCAATGATCCTATCGAAAAGCTCTCCCCCAGCGCACAACTCCATCACCACGTGAACCGCTACATTATCCTCGTACGCACCCTTGATCGATATCACATTCGGGTGTCCAGCTAGATGATGCATAATCTGAATTTCCCTCCTCACATCTTCCACATCCTCTTCCGTCGTCAACTTCCTCTTAGCGATAGACTTGCAGGCGTATTCTTTTCCGGTGGCCTTCTCCACACATAGATAGGTGGTTCCGAACTGGCCCTGCCCGAGCTTCCTCCCCAAAGAGTACAGGTCCTTCAAGTTCTCCGTCTTCCGGCCGAGGACGCAACTGCGGATACTGTGCTGCCTTTTCACTTCCGACGATGGTTGAGAACTCTTGGGCTTCTCTTTCTCTGGCTTCTTCGGCGGCTCCTCCTCTTCCTCCATCTTCACTGGCGATGGGGCCTTAGCCTGAACCGGGAGCGGCGGTTCCCCGCGTTTCGTTGGCTCCGGTACGGCGTTTGAGTGGGGTTCGGAACCGTCCGGCGGAAGAATCTGCTCGGGATCCTTGGGCCTCCATAGCTGGCCGGTGGCAGCGGCGGAAACCGTATGAAAGAAGCCAGTTTTCGAAAAACTGGGGCCGACGCACGTATTTCCCATTCTATGTCAATTCCAGACCTTGTGCTTCCTTTTAGAGATTGATGAATCGGCGGAGGAGAAAGGAACTCCTCCTCTCGGATCCGTCTTTCATCAAACAGAAGATAAAATTTTGCAGGCTTGAATCAACGAAATTCAGATGAACGAACGCCCAAGACTTGAGCGTTCAGAGAAAAAATCATCACCATAAAAGGGGAAAAAGTAAACGGTATTCAGGTTACCAGGACGAGTATGGAAAAGATTCAAACAACGCCAAAAGGAGAGATATCCACAAGAAAAAGGGAATCCGAAATATTGTCAGGACGATCGACAGTAGGGCCCAAAACCCTAAATGCGGCCGACCAAGAGATCCAGTCTTAAGGATCACAATTACGAAAAATGGAAGCTTGGGATCAATTTATCATGTCAGAAGAAAAATGAGATACAGAAAACAAAAGATCGGGGGAGGGAAGGTCTTTTAATAAGGATTCGTGCTTTGTTAATAAGAGGATATGGGTAGAGGATTTAGGGAGACGAAGAAGAAGAATATCTTCAACCGCGTCTTAATTCACAAAGCAGACCAGCGGATTTAGGAAGAAACTGTAAACAAAACGATGAGACGGTAATAAGTTAATTTTGTAATAATAAGGAACGGACGATCCCGGTTCCTTCCCAGCCCGTCTTCACACGAACGACAATACCAACAACCACTAAACACGTCGTTTTGACTTTCCGTAACAACTGGGTCAGGGTGACCTAGCCAGGCCCCACCTTACCTTCCCTTACCCCACCAACGCGTCACCCACCAGAGACCCTGTCCGGCTCGGTTTGCATGAACAAATGATTCGATTTTTGCTTTTTTCTCGTCTGCAAGCAAAGCCGAGATAATAATCCGATCTTTTTCATCGGATGATCTAGATTTGGTATATTGGTACACCAAAATTCGACTATATATATATATACATATAT